>SGPK01000013.1:0-127961 GCA_004802695.1 Phellinidium pouzarii
CCTGCAAGGATGCGTCGCAAAAATATTGATTCCAGCGGCTTTTTCTGCAGTTTAATCATTGTCGAAGGAGGATTTCCTGCTTTTGGTGTCGGTAGCGAGATCTGTGCCCAAATTGTGGAGAGCGAAGCTTTTGATTACCTAGATGCGCCCGTTGAACGTGTAACAGGCGCCGATGTGCCTACCCCCGTAAGCATGCAAACTATGATTGATAGCGAAACTTATTGATTATTTCTACTAGTACGCAGCTAACTTAGAAGACCTGGCGTTCCCCGACACTCCTCTTATCGTCAAGGTTGCTAAGCGCGCTCTTTACAGGACCAACTAAATGCCTCGCATAGACTACGGAACCGAAGTTATTTAATTCGCTACATCTATCTGCAGCATCTTTGCCGAAAGAAGTTGGTGAATAATACACTTTGAATTTTCTCATAATAAGTATTATGCACAACTACAAGAGCACACGCATTTATCGTCTTGTAATTCTGAAGTACGTCACTTTAATGAATTGAAGTCATTAATGTTTGCGAGGCAACTGATATTCAGTCTAAGAGAGAACTTGATCTAAAATTACTATTTTCTATTATCAACGCCCTTATTGTCAATCGCACTATGAAAATGCGACATAATGAAACAACAATACAAAACAAAAAACTGAGGTAATTTTTGGGGACCGAATCATAGATACATTTGTTCTTCCATCCAGTAAACCTACATTTCATTCAAGCACTGGCTTGTAGACGTATGCGAACGGCATGTGCATGCGCTCCCAGGCCTTCGCGATCGGCAAGTGTAGCTACAACAGGGCCCAGTATCTGTAGCCCTTCGCGAGTGATTTCCTGAGAGGTGATGTGCTTTTGGAAAGACTGAGTATTGACGCCGCTAAATTGTCGAGCATAACCATTTGTCGGAAGGGTATGGTTTGTGCCGGAAGCGTAGTCACCGCAGCTATAAACATGGTTTTTTTTGAGCGGCGTTCAATGAAGAGGGTAGGGGAAGGTGTATTAGTACCTTTCAGGAGTATATGGTCCAACAAAAACGCTTCCCGCGTTCTGAATTTTCGAGACACTATCTGGAGCATGTTCAATGTGAAGGATGAGATGTTCTGGTGCATAATCGTTCGAGAATGTGAGCGCTTCGTCAACGCTGCTCGCCTGCACAATTAAGCTCTTTGGTATTGACCCGCGGATGATATCGACCCGAGGTAGTGCCCGTGCTTGCTTGTCGACCTCGTACTCTATCTCCGCAAGGTGTTCAGCAGTGAGATTGACACCAACTAGCACGACTTGCGAATCGACGCCGTGCTCGGCTTGTGATAATAGGTCTGCTGCAACGAAGGACGCATTGGCTGTGTGATCTGCGATGACCTAAAAATAGTATCAGTTGTATGTGATATTGATTATTAAACTTAGAACTTACCAAAACCTCAGAGGGCCCTGCGGGCATGTCGATGGACACGAGTGCGTCTGTATCGTTCTGTACAAGCATCTTTGCGGCCGTTACCCATTGGTTCCCCGGTCCAAAGATTTTGTCTACTTTCGGGACAATCTGTGTTCCGTATGCGAGCGCCGCGATTGCTTGCGCGCCTCCCGCCATGAGGATCGCAGATGCGCCAACGAGTTTTGCAACGTACATCACCTCAGGAGAAATGCTTCCATCAGGCCGAGGAGGGGTTGCTAGCACAATCTCCTTGCAACCGGCGACCTGTGCAGGAATACCAAGCATGAGTGCCGTCGACGGAAGTATAGCTGTTCCACCGGGAACGTATAACCCAACACGAGCGATCGGACGCGCGAAGCGAGAGCAGACAACTCCCGGAATTGTCTCAACTACTAGTGATGCCCCGTCCGTCTGCGCGGCGTGGAATTTGTAGATGTTTGAGTACGCAGTGTCAATCGCTGCCTGTACATCATCTGGAAGCGTCATACTCTCTGCGCTGTACGGAGGGAGAAGTATGGGCGACTGAAGTACCGCCTTGTCGAACTTGGCAGTGAGCTCGAGTAAAGCGGCATCTCCGCGTATGCGCACAGAATCAACGATAGGCTTCACCTTCGCGATCATTTCGTCTGATTTCAGTACAGGACGCTTGAGAAGTTCTGCACGGGAAGTCAAAGATATACCAGCAAGGGAAGTATTGCGCATTCGAATGGGACGTTCGTCATTCGATGCGGAGTTTTTTGTTTGAGCCTTCGATGACCAATGTGGCTTTGCATTTCCTGGTCTACGGGTAACCTTCTTCGCCTTCTTGTCTAGATTCTGCTCGATGTCCACAATACTAACGCCAGCGGAGACACACCGAGTGAGTGCGAAGTAGATGAGATCTGCCGCTTCAAAGGCCACTTCTTCTTTAGTCTCCGCAGAGCATAGCTCATCCGCCTCTTCCATAATCTTAGCACGCAGTAGCGTGGGATCATTAAAAAGCCGCTTCGTGTAGGAGCCTTCCGGTGCTGATACTAATCGCGACTGCAATATCTGCTCGAGGGCCGATAGTCCAGAAAGTTGACCAAAGCATGATGCACGATCAAGGTGACAGAAACCATTACCGTGCTGTACCACACTGAACTCCAGGCTATCAGAATCACAATCCAAAGCGATTTTTACAATATTTTGCGTAGCACCAGAGGTTTCTCCTTTCCTCCAGAGACCGTGTTTTCGGCTTTGATACACACCCTTTCCTGACAAAATACTTTCTTTCACGGACTCGGCTGATGAATAGACAAGGCCCAGTGATCTCCCTCCTTGTGGGAAAGAAGAAACGACGGTCGGGAACAAGCCATCCGGACGATCGCTTGTAACAGGAGCCAGAAAGGCATCTGCTATGTTCAAGTGGGAAGGGGACGAATTTCGAGTTGTTAGCTGCGATGCCGGTATGGCCAGTGTCGCGCCGGATAATTTTATTTGGCGAATCGTCATGAGAGATGGCGGTGTTGAGGATGTCGCCTGCACGTAGATAGTAGATCCTGTGAAGAAACGAGAGATAGAGGACACGAGCTCTGGATCTGCTACTGGTGTCCTGATCAGTACGCCAGATACACCAGCACTCAGTTTGTCCGACACAGCGCTGACGTTTGCGACATCCAAAAGCAAGACGAGCCTATCGGCAGGGATGACACCGACGAGTTTGTTAGCCCATGCGAGAGGGAAAATGACCTTGTCTGCACCATTGTCTAACCACGAAACGACCTTGTCCAAGTCCGCAGACGAGTCATGGTCTGCGAGAATCACGTAGGAAGCATGAACTGGGAGCGAAAGCTGTTCAGCATTGAGGGCGGGAATGACGAGCGGCGCGATCCTGGCCAAAGGGTAGATGATGTCCGTGTCGCCATTGTCGACGAATGCGAGAAAGGCTGGCATGATGTTGCCAATACTAGTGGTGAAGTTTTATTAGTTTATTTAATAATAAATAATATTAATATTAATGTTGATGACGTGAGACTCGGATCGACGCACGAACACTTGAACAGGCTTGAGGTTGAAGTGCAAGTTGCTCTTGTTCGCGACCATCTTCGCTGAAATGAAGACGTGTTGAATGAAGAACACCTATTCAGTCCTATCGATTAATTTTAATATTGTTGATTGACGCCGGGCGAGCCTCTTGCAATTGGATGTCCAAATCAAAGTCCATTTAGAGCCTGGAGACTAGGAGACTAGGAGCCCCTCTGCTTCTCCTGTGTCCACGCTCGTGTCTTCCCTTTAAATACCCCTCGCTCGACGNTTTTTCTTCTCTTTCTTCAAGTTGTCCCTCCAACTGGCACTGCAAGCAACGCCAGTGCCCGTAATGCCTCCTAAGATAACTCCTTCGAATTCGAGAGCCGGTCCCCGAGTCGCATCGTCGCGGGGCGCAGGAGCGTCTGCCCACTCCGCTCTCCCGCCGTCTGCGAGCGCTCATATCACAACCATTGGCGTCAAGCGTGCCGCCTATGGTACTGCCGGGATCGCGCGCACTGTTCTGACAAACCACTTCCCCATTTCCATTCCTCAAGGTGTTATATCCCATTATGATGGTATGTTTTGCAACACTCTTGGTTATCTTTCAGTGTTCTGAAGCTGGATCTTCTCCCCAGTTGGTACGTGTACATGTAGGCTGTCGGACATGAGAATTTCCTGATATGTCTTGTCTAAGTCATAACTCCTTCCGAGAAGACACTCCCTGCTCGTCTGAATATGGACCTCATCACACATCTACAAACCTATGTAGCGCCTGCGGTCTTTACTCCGAGGGCAGTCTATGATGGTCGTAAGAATCTGTTCGCCGTATCCACCCTCAAGTTCCCCTCAGGAGAAGACCATTATGAGGTGCAGTTGAAACTCATTTGTAGTAGAAATCCTGTTTGCTTATATTTATATTTCAGTTCGACGTCACTCTCTCCGATACAAGGACGACTGATGTTCATCGAGTCTCCGACAAGGGACCAAAAATCTACAAAATTCGCTTGAACAAAGTCGCAGAAATTAATCCAATGTGGGTATCTTTTCCTTCAAATCAGTCTTATTTCTGATATTTTTGCTGCTAGTGTCCTGGAGCGTTTCTTAGAAGGAAAGCAGTCACATGACAACGATGTGTTGACGGCGATAACGGTGAGTCCGTCCAGTCTGACACATTCATAAAGTCTCTACGTGTACAAGAAGAAAAATGCTAATGTTACTATTCTCTAACAGGCGCTGAATGTCGTCATACGAATGGAACCAACTTTGTCTGTTCTCCATGCAAGGCAATTGTGTTCTCGATTAAACTAATATTGAAAACAGAAAGTACCCGTTTAATGTGCGCTCTTTCTTTACTCCGCAAGAAAAAAAAGATATCGGATTGGGTATAGAGTTATGGAGAGGCTACTTTCAGTATGCTGCCCCTGTTTTTTTACGTTTACAGTGTCTTTTGTGACATTTCTTTTTCTGTTCAGATCTGTCCGACCAGCAATGGGCAAGATGCTGATAAACATAGACATCAGTACTGGTGCCATGTAAGTACCATATATGCATTATAATTGAAACTCAATTGAGACGTCGCCTCAGGTATAAGCCAGGGCCTCTCATAGATTTATGCCTTGAGTTCATCTGTAAACCTGGTCAGCCCTTGATGCTCGCTCAGAAACGAGGTTTTCCAGAGCGTGAACGCCTTCGCCTCCAGCGCTTTATTTCTGGCATCCGTGTAACGACTATTCATACTGATGAGACAGGCAGAATCTCCAAGACCCCGCGTGTCGTGAAGAAATTGAGTCCTGCTGGTGCTGTGGATCTTCAGTTCAACACCCGTGAAGGAGGCACGATGCGGGTTGCAGACTACTTTAAGCGAGTCACCAATAAGCCTTTGAAGTATCCCGATCTTCCTTGTGTTGAGGTTGGCTCTGGTGCCTTACTCCCGCTAGAGCTCTGTGTCGTCCCACCTGGACAAATAATGCGTAAACAGGTCCCGCCTGAGTTAACGAAGAACGTTTTGGAATTTGCAACCAAGCGTCCCACAGATCGTTTAAACAGCATACGAAATGGACTGAGTGTGCTCAGTTACGGCCAGTCAGATTATGTGCGCCAATTTGGCATGCATATGGAGGCTAATGCGAGCCCGCTCAATGTATCAGCGCGTATTCTTCCACCGCCGAACATGCGCTATGGCCAAGGTAGTCGCCACATGATAGCTGTGAGTAGACTTCACTATCTCTTTAATCTTCTGTTGATAAGGCTATTCCAGACTCCGAAGGAAGGCGCATGGAATGTGAGTATTTTCAATGCTTTCAATCTTTTCGTTAATTGTGTTCGCAGATGATCGACAGACGCTTCTATCGCCCGGCAGAAATCAAGGGATGGATTGTGGTTGTCTACGAGCGGCAGCAACGTTTCAACCAAAACGCAGCTCAGAACATGATAGAAGGATTACTTGCCAGCTTCCGTGATGTTGGTGAGCTTCACCGTCTTACTTTTTACAAGAATGGCTACCAGACTATGCGAAAGGCATAGGCTGCCCTGACACAAAGCCACTGGTCAAATACGAAAGCGGGCAAGGAAGAATTGTCGACGTATGGATCATTAAATATATATTAACTTCCCATCCATATCTAACGCTATATCTAGCAACTGCGAGCGGCTGGCCAAGAATACAATAGGGTTCGCAAAATTTTCCCTTCACTCATCGTTGCCGTTCTTCCGGAGGGAGGGACGGATATATACACAAGCATCAAATAGTGCGTTTGTCTCTTGCAATTGACATACATCGACTTACCTAGGACTGTGTCCGTATGCAGTTTCGGTGATTGTGTCGTAAGCAATTTATTCGTCAATCTAGCTTCTTCGGACATTTACGAATTTATCTTAGGCTGGAGTGTCTACGCAGTGCCTGAAGAGCAATAAGTGCTTCAGGGCGAAGATGCAATACTATGCAAACGTGTGTCTGAAGTACGTACACTGTCTGTATTCCCTAATAATTTACTGAATCAACCAACAGGATTAATGTGAAATTAGGAGGGATAAACACCATCCCTGAACCAGCATCTGTTCGGTATCTAACTGACCAAGCGAATCCAACCATCGTGATGGGTGCTGACGTTGTACACCCTGCACCCGGATCAGAGGGTCGCCCGTCCTTCACGTCCGTGGTCGGAAATGTCGATTCCGACACTTCGAAATACATCGCAACGACCCGTGTACAGACATCGCGGAAGGAGATGATCGATGATTTAGAAGATATGGTTGTGGTGCGCCTGGTCTTAATAAACTGTTTATGGTTATGACTGATTACTCCATGTTAAAAGCATGTTTTGGATATGTATAGGAAATATCGGAGAAACATCGAGAAGAAAGCCAATTTTGAGCCGAAAAGGATCATATTTTATCGAGGTGTGTTACATTTGCCTTCGAACTTTATTGTTCCCAAACTCTCTTCATAAAGACGGGGTGTCTGAAGGACAGTTTCAACAAGTTATCGATTATGGTGCGTCCTTAACTGCTTCCATCTAAAAGCGATGATTTGACAAAGATGTACTATGCAGAGGTCCCTAAGCTGCGTGGTAAACATGAATCGAGAGCCTTGCTCTTGAACAGAAATTGACTATGCTTGATAGATGCGTGCAAAAGGTTAGGCATTAATCCTCCTCCGAAGATTACAGTGATCGTAGTTGGCAAGCGGTGATTTGAGGTTCAATTCCTTATCTGCTTTAGCGAGTCTCATTACCTTCGTAGCCATCATGTTCGTTTTTTCCCCATGACATCAACGGAGGGGGACAGATCTGAGAATTGTCCTGCTGGAACTGTCGTTGATCGCGATGTCACAAATCCAGCAGAATTCGATTTCTACCTGCAGAGTCATGGAGGACTTCTCGGCACGAGTCGTCCTGCCCATTATAATGTTCTCCTTGACGAGAATGTGTTCACGTTAGTATTTCTTTACGTTTGCTCTTAATATGTTAGGTAACTTATCTCAACTTCGTGATCCTCAGGCCCGATGGACTGCAACAGTTGTCGTTCGCACTCTGTCATGTCTATGCAAGATCAACTCGGTCGGTTTCTATCCCGGCGCCGGTTTATTGTAAGTCATTTTTGCGATGGCATGTAAATCAGGTACTGAATACAGGTGTAGATGCCGATATTGTCTGCTCGCGTGCAAAGAATCATTTTGACCCTCAGGCAAGCGACGGATTTAACTTTTCGGACTCGGCGACACAGTTGGATGACCAGCAGGTCAACACGACCCTTGAGTCTTACAAGAGGAATTTTAAAAACCTCCATAGCTCAACGGCGCTTTCAATGTATTTTTCTTGAAATTATTCAACTTTTAGGTTGATGTATTGAAATTACGTCTGTATTTCATTTATCTACTGATTGAATGTCTCTAGCTCTCGTTATTATGTAACAATGAATTGATATGTATTTGTATTATAGATAAATAAAATAGGCATATATCTGGTCTAATCTTTCTGGGATTTCATTCAGTAAGTATATGCTCTTGTACAATGAAATCTGTCTTACAGAAGCAAAACTGGATTTGTAAATGCACCAAGCGAAGTTTTCCACGTAAGTCGTAAGTACCAGGATAAAATCGATGTTGATGGACTAGATATGCTGTCATTTATTCATGGTGAGACAGATCGAATTGATGTAAAATAGCTCCTCTGAGCCTGAGATGTGAATGCTGGCTCCCTAAATGATGCTGATTCTGACTGTTCCGTAAGCTTGCACCCCATGAGCCGGACAGTACCATCTGCACCACCAATACCTAATAGCATCTCGTGTGGATGAAATGCGACGCTTGATAAATTAGCTGTATTTTCAGCAGCTAAGTCACGCTGTGGCGGGTAGTGAAGTCCAGAGGGGAATAAAATATTGGACAACATAGCAGGTTGATAAGGAGGAGGTGCATGAAGCGAGTGAACAATGGCATTCTGTTGCCTCCAACGCGAAGGAGAAACTGTGGCCGATCTAGAAGAGCCTGATGAATAGATGTATGCGAGGAAATAGAAAGAGCTTACACAGCAAACACTGAGCACTGTTCATGCACATCGAAGGCCGTGATTCCATCCGGGCAAAGCGTCCAACTGGCTAAGGATGATTTTGTTCGCCGTATGTCCCATAGCTTCACTCTGCCATCCGCACTATTTGCCGCGTCAATTGGTACAGTTGATACAGGGAGACTTAGTGCGAATTTAAATACCTTGCAGATACAAAATCCCTCCCGGCCCCCACCTGCCAACGCACACCTTGCACACGGGTAGAGTGCTCTCGGTAGGATCGTACCACTGCGTCTTCTTCGTCGAGACGTTTGTCGAACAATTGGATGCTACCATTACCGAAGCTTGCAAAGAATAAAGATGGTGAATTAGGATCTGCTGACAAGGAGGAAACAGGGCTTTCTGATTGCGTTGAGACTTCCTAGAATTGAAATGTTTTTTAATAGCATAAGTAGGATCACATCAGCACACTTACAGAAATTGCGACTTCTCGATGAGCATCCCAAAGACGAATTGATCTGGAATCGCCACCGGCTAATATAGTCCCATGATTCTGTTGCCAGTCAAGAACCAACCCACTGCCTCGTTTTACAGTGATCATATTGCTAAGAGCACGGAAAGACGTAACCATTTGAACAGGTTGGTCTACGGAGACGGCATCGTAATTGCGATAAAGATGAACTATTCCGTCAGCTGATGGTGAAACAAATAGGTCAGTCTTAGAATGATCACTGTAATTGAAATCAAGAAGGTAAATACGAACAAGACCCTGCCATTATAATCCCTCCAACCTCTTGATTGATGCAGAACAACGACGTAATAGACGTCTCGGCGGGATTCCCATTATTAAACTGAAGTAAGCGTTTTCGGCGAGACCAGTCGTAGACACTGTCGCAATTGTTTGAGCACTACTCAAGAGTCACAGAAATTAACAAGTACCTGATCATATTTGTTTCATTTGAAACAAATAAAAGTGGGTCATATCCGTGGAAAACAAGGTTCGAAGCCGGACCGTTGTGGTGGATAGTTGCCACTGGTCTGTCCCACTTGCAACGTCCTAGTGAACATTTTGTTAATAAACTTCTCTTGTCTGCTGTAGGAAGACGTACTGGCCAAGTCTGCCTGAGCCTGCGTTTCGTGTATTACTCTCTCGTTTCTCTGTTGCTTCCACATCTGCTCGTTATACTGAACGCTCCCCGGCTCTTGACTTTCTGGCTGACGCATCTGAGTCTCGATGAAGTATTCGCAGCACCAGTCATAAAAGCGACTCTTGAGAGGAAGGATATCCTTGAATCCGGCCCCCGTTCCAAGGCCGAGTAAGATACTTGCAGAGCTTCCTGTTGAATCATGAGAAAAGGTGCTATGCGACGGGCTAGGCATAGCGTCCGCGGCATGTGCATATTGCTGGTAATGTCGTTGTTGGGTCCTCTTCCTTCGTCGAGCTCGCAGTCGCTCCATGTCTTCCTCGATGAGAGCCTCCATAACATCTGATGGTGAGAACTCGCAAGGCGACTGCGCTTTCAACTGCGCTTTCAACTGCTCTGCATCCTGTACTGAAGCAGTTTTTGAATCTGTGATTGTCGACAATTCAGTGGGGTAAGGTGAAATATAAGCGGCATGGTTAAAATTAGGGGACGGAGGACATGAGAGATCCGTTTGATCAAATCGATTCTTGGACCCTTGAAGGGAACTTGGGAGACTGGCATCTTCGGCTGACGACGAAGGGAACGCATATTGGTTGGCTAGATTTTTCAGGGAGTTAGCGAATGATGCTGTACGACGCAAAATGCTTGAGCTTTGTGAAGAAATTGCGCTAGTGGCCGAATCACTTCTGGCTAAGGGGTTTCGGACAGGAGAGAACGTTGTTGCAGATGGTGATTGCAAGGATGTTAAACGGGAGCGCGGTTCGAGGACATTCCGTTGACTGTTAATCGGGGGGGAGGAATGAAGGGTGAATGTATCAAGCCGGGAAAAGGGAGACTCTATGACGAGAGCCATGATGTAGTCGACAATGGTCTGAGCGTAAGCCGCGACTTCGGGGTACGGGTCGACAGATAATTCAAGTAGAAATGAGTAAATTGTATAAAACGATGATAACAAAACCCTGCTATCTTCACGATACACATCGTCATCTCCTAAACCATCTAGCCATTCCGCAACGGCTTGGTCTGCGATATCTTCTCCAGTTTTTGAACGTAAATATGGACTTGATGCACGTTTGTGTTCTTCCTCCCAGTATAACCAGACTACGATAACGAAATAACCTCGCCACTCCTTTGCGAGGCAGCTAAGTAGGATAAGTAGCTCCTTTCGGACCATTGGGCTGGCGTCCTCCTTAGTAGTGAGAGCAGCGCCAGTACCAACGGCGACTTCTAATCGGAAATGCGTCCTTTCATCAAGATGATACATACTTCCTGTTCCCCCACCTCCTTTCTTAGAGGAGTCAGAAGAACCAGATGCACCCATGAAATTTCCAAGAGCAAAGAGAGCGGCTGCCCGAACTTCAGGAGAACTATCAGAAAGCATGGCGATTAATTTGTCTTGCGTACCACGATCAACACCATAAATTTTGATGTCGTCATTTCCATCCCACATTTGACCTATGCACAGGGCCATCCATTGCCTCGACAAAAAGTCATCCTCATCCAGCCGCTCGAAGCAGTTATCAAACACTTTCTCATGCCAGCATGCATTCTGGGCCTGAGGAAAACCTCGGCAGATGGCAGATAAAATAAAAGAACACATCGCCCTATGCTCCGAGCCGCTCCCGTAAGGCACTGAGGGGTCATCGGGAAGAGCGAGCACGTTTGCAAAATACTTATACCCGTGATTAGCGTACAGATCAGATTGGCAACTGGGATCAACAGCTAATATCCTTGCCCAAATAAATATGAGAACAGGTCGGAGATCGTGAGCAGGCGATTGAAGGAGCTTGACAATGTAGGGGAAGATACCGATAGTAAGTGCAAAATGCACTGCCCAGGAACCGAGATCMAAAAAATTTCGACAAGAGGACAAGCACTCGCAGTCTATGTGGTTGAGATAGAAGGAGCTGGAGTACGATAGGGAGCTGTTCTGGAGGTTTTCGAGGGACTAGATGATCAATGCCTTCACCCTGAGAAGAGTTTACCTCGCCAACGTAATCAGCATTTTCCATGGCAGACGAAGACGATAGTGAGCCAGGTCCACGTTTAGTGAGTGCTGACCCGCCTCGTGAAATCCATACTTCAAACGCGGTGAGTTGATCTGTGAAGAACCTGCTCGAAATGTACGTGTAAGGGTGTTCCGAGGTCGGTTTAGTAGAACTGATACCACTTATAGTTTCCTCCTTCTTGAGGAGGTCTGGAAGTTGGCGTAAAACCCCATCGACTGCCAAATCCCACTGAGTCCACATCGGGTGAGTGTTGGTGGGAGGCAAGGGCGGATAAGTGTGTGGGGTGCAGTGGTAGTTCTTCATGATTCTCTCTGCCAAAAGAAAATTTCGAAAGAGACCAGCAACAAGTAAATCGGAACGATACAAACGGGAGAAAATATCTTTGGAAAATGATGTCCAGGCAATGGTATCTGTAATAGACGTGAAGATCCAATTCAACTCGCCTAGCGGTGTCCGGCGATCTTTTAGATCCCCAGGAATTCTTTGAACCATGTCAGCTGTGACTCCAGGAACCTCCTGGCTAATAAGGAACCAGCGCAGTGCGATGTCGATGGGGGAGGTCAAACATGATGTGAAAAGGTCTGCTGGAAGTTCCGGGTCCAAGGGTAGCTGTTCATGGGCGAGACAGGCAGCGAGCTGGATAGATTCCATGAATGGCATCATCCCATCAGGATACCCACCAGGTCTCGAGCATGCTTCTGCGTCTCGCTTTTCCGCAGAAATTATGAAGTTAGTCAAAAGATTCCCTGCAGCCGAACAGTCCCAGATGTAGACGCATGGCGACCCTAACCAAATCTGAATTTCGGCGAGAGACACTGGAATATACTGCGAATAGTTTCTATTGAATACCCAGAGTTCCCCACTCGGGGTTGGCTTCGGCACTCCATGACCATTGTAGTAAAAAAGGCAACGTTCGTCTTTTGCCATCTTACGCAGATTTTGACAAAACTTCTGCGTTTCTTCATACGAAGGGTCAAGGTAAGGCTTGAATTTAGTCCGTTGGCTAAGACATTCGAATTGATGGTGAAGATTGTTGCCAATGGCTTCCAGTGCTTTATTCGAAGGGAGGCTATGCGGATCGACCCAGCACTCAAGAACTGCGCAAGGATTAGTCTTAACGATATCTGGAGGGTCTACATCGATATTAAGACAGACAACAAGCGCCGCATTGACTGTTTTTAGCTTGTTCTGTGGCTTCCAGGAGGCTGACTGAACAAGGTCTATGTGAGTTCGTGAAGGATTGCCGCAGGAAAGGTGCCGTTTCGCGGAAAAATGTGGACCTAATGACGCAGCGTCCTCCATCGACTCAGATGAGAGCATGATCCGTTCACTTGCAGACACCCTGTCATTGAGCAACAAGGACGAGCGCGAACAATCACTATGTGAAGTGTCCGACTCTACATCAGAGTATAGGTCGTCATGACCGTTGCTCAAGGGAGGTTCATAATTCGACGGCAATCTAGGGGCCGTAGGTCGTCCACGCTCCATTGAGTGCCTCATAATTAACAGTGAAGAAGGCTAGCGCTGAAAGGTAGATTATAGTCAGAAACATGGTGAACATGCCAATAGCTTACGTGAGAAGGCTCAGTTCTGACTATTTTGAAGCGAGGTTTTATAAGGAGTAATAAGTGCAGAATGGTTCTGGTATTGCTTTTGAACTAACCTCAGAAAATTACTTGCTAGTTATGTGAGTCTAGAGTACGATCGTAGACAATACGCGGATACGCGGCTCAGTAGTACTAGTGTACGGTCCGACAAGTACTCATTCTGTGTGACTCGCGTGACTTCCAAGCTGCACAGACCGTACTACGACACGTCCTTGATACTCATCTTTCTAAACTGCTACTATGAACATAGACGACAGCCATTTGCTCAAACATTCTCAGGACGCTAAAGACGCTTCTCGTGCTCAACTAACCAACTCTTACTCTTTTGCTCGTAACTTCAGATCCGACGTGCACTCTAGACAGCCTCGGGGTTCTCCTTTCTCGAGACTCGGTGCTGCTAGTTCGAACTATAACAATCAGATTCCCAAGCCCTTTAACACTCAAAGTCATCAATTTTCTGGGAATATAAACCGGCATTCTGGACATGGAACTGCAAAACCATTTTCTCTTCGGACATCTGGACACGAGTATACTCAGGACAAACGATTTCTTGCGCAGAGTAATTCGAGTACGAATCAAGATTTTCATTTTCTAAGACCCTTTGCATCTGGAGCTCTCTTGTCTGCAAATAATGAGCGGCAACTTAACGCAACTGGTCCCCCTTGCTCTGAGCTTGGTGAAGACAAAGGCGACGAGGAATTCATTAATCGTGATTACTATCCACTGGGCTCCCCGCAGAAGCTCCAGCAGCTCTTGAAGAAAGAAGTCGACAAAAGCTCTCCATCTGTTCGCAATCATACGGGAACTCGCTTCGAAACCCATGATAACTCAAGGACAGCAGTGACTCTTGAAAGTAACTCATCTTATGACCGTGATCCCCTCCAACAGCATGAGTCTTTAATGGACGGCTCTTCTAAATTCACTGTGAAAAATTCTGATTTAAACATACTTGAAAATTCACGAGAGAATTCTGTTCGCGCCAGTCTTTCGAGAAGCTCATCTGTTGCACTGTTGAACACTCTGGAACCTACTGATGATCTGTCTACCCTAATGTTTAAGGGGGCTACTGACCTGCGCAATGCAAAGCTTGCATTAGAAGAGCAGGTACGTTTGTATGCACGTTATTTGTTTTTTTTTCTTAAGTGCACAATTTAAACTTTATATCTAGACCAAGCAGATACAGAAGCTACAATGCGAACTTGATGCAGTCACAACGGAAAGGAATGGGCTCAGACAACGAGTGAATCTTGTCANAAAAAAAATGCGAAGGAGGGTCTAGAATCCACTGCAGAAAAGTAGGTGTTGAATTTTACTCACTATATGCGGAACGTAAATTGGAAATTTATACAGGCTAGGCAACATGAACATGCTTCTGCAATCCTTAAAGTCACAATCTCAAGATTGCTTCTCCTCTATAGAGAATGCACAAGAATCTATGGTAGATATCAAGGATTTGAGGGCGGTTGTGAAGAAGTCAACAGAACGTAAGTGCTTATGGCCACACTGGCTTAACTGATATGGAAGATGCCCAGAACTTGAACTTCTATCGGGAAGCAATGGGATATATTCTCCTACGGAAGAGTGGAAAGCCGTTCTAGCCGAACTTCAGAATGACATTTCAAACAGTATGTCTCCTTAAAGTACATGGAACTTTACTAAGGATTTGCAGAGCAACAGGTTATCGATTTGTTTCGGGATCGCCTAGAAGTTGCTCAAGGGGAGCTCGCAGATGCGAAAAATCGATCTACTGAGCTCGATAATATTCAATTACTTCACAGCAACGCGCTGAGATTGTCGTCAGAAAGGCTGGTCGATGCGGGTAAATCTTTACATTTAATTTATTATAAATATTGTTAACTTAATCATCAGTGGAGAAGTTGACGGAATCAGCTGCTCAACTCAAGAAGCAACAAAAGGAGAACATTGATATTCTGGTGAAGAACGCTGATCTAGAAACGAAGCTCAGCGCTCGAGATGATGAGTATGTTAGGAATGACCAAGGAAGTGATTGGAGTGTCTAATAGATTCATTAGAATTTCTGCCTTAAAGCAATGCTTATCAAAGAAAGACAATGAATTCTTAGCTTTTAATTCTTCGCAGGACGAGTAGGATTCATATTTGTGTTTTTATGACAGCCTTACTGATATGTTTCTCTTATCTATAGACTTAGAGGACTGCGCGGTCTGATTAAGGATAGAGAAGAACAACTTGCGAGCCTGCAAGAAGTGAAAGAGAGGTAAAGCATAAAAACGATTACTCTGTGTTTAGTCAATGCGATAACTATTATTTACAGATACATGGTGACCGCAGCATTATTTGAAGACCGTGAAAGGAAGATTGAGGCTCTGGAGTCTTCTGTCGAGGAGAAAAGCCGGTCTCTCGAAGCTTCGCAAAAGAGGTAAAATTAACACGAATATACTTCAGTCGATCACTCTTCATTACCTTTTATTCCAGCCTCTTGCAAGCTGAAATACAATTCTCGAATGAGTGTTTGGTCTCAAAGCGACTCGAGAACGATCTTGCTGAAAGTCGTGCGCAAGTGAAGTCCGAATTTGCTTTTCGATCCAAAATCACAAGCGAGAAGGAGAACTTGAAAATAAGCGAGGAAACTCTGATTAACGAAGTGAATAATTTGAAGATGGAAGCGGAGGATTATAAAATTAAGTGAGTCTTCCACCTGATTACGGAAAAGTAAACATAATTGAAGAGGTGTATGGGAGGCTGCGCCAATCTGATACGCAGCTTAAGGTTTGTTGGCATTTAACAATTAGGGTGATAGCTTATAAGAGCATCTAGATGTTGCAGGAGCGTTACGATGACCAGTCTTTGATGTTGCGAATGGAGAAGAAAGCTCAGGGAGACATACAGGTTAAGAATCCATTCCGCACATTTATTCATGCCTCATTTAAATTTTCATTAGGAGTGTCTTCTCGCTACCGAAGCTGCATTTACCGTACGTTGCCTTGAGTTTCTGAAGATCATACGTTTAGTTATAATTATTATCTAGAGGACTATTGAAGACAACAAGCAGACATTCGGACTACAAATCGACCAACTAAAAGAACAAGTCAAAAGTTTCGAAGCTAAGATGCAGGACAGTCAAAATGCAGCTTTCGCGGTGTCACAAGAATATGCGGAGAAATTGTCTGATTTGGAACGAAAGCATACACAGCAAATACACGAAATGAACGAGTTGTCAGCTTCTAAGGCAAATGGCATGGCTCAAGTGCAAAATGATCTAGTTGATGCGACGGTCGAGGTCCAATCTCTGCACAAGAGAATCCAATCGTTGCAACAGGAGACAAGTGATCTCCATGAAGAACTAGCAGGGTCAAAGCTCTTGTCAAAAACTCATCTCCAAGAACTTGTTGTACTGAGACGTCGGATCGAAGAGCTGCAGAAGAGCGGAGACTTATTGAGCCAGCGAATGAGAACTATCGTTTCGCGATACGAATCAGGTGATCTGGTCAGTGGATGCTTTTCTTACGTGCCAGTCCAATTTATCGAGTCTACATAGTCTGTCGAGGAGAAGCAGCTTATTGACACTGTTCATCGTGCTTCGCAAGCAAGTCACGAACAACGCCTAGTAGCCAAAGGCAATGAAATCCGTCAGGTCTTTTTCCCTTCGCTTTACACGAAGTCTGCTTTTCCCTGATTTCTCTGAGGATCATAGCGCGATAATACCATAAAGGCACTTGAGAAGCGAAAGTCTGAACTGGAGTCTCAACTTGCACGCGTATTAAATATGCAGGTATGTCAAACACCTAAAATAGCTCATGGATTTTTTAAAAGAGATATAGGCAAAAGCTAAAGCCGGTGCCGATCCTGTGGATGAGAGTCGGTCTCTCATTGATCCTGGAGGCTGGATGTCTTCCCAATCTTCAAGCAGTCCTCTCCTTAACAAAATGAAGGCTCCTGACAGAGATGGCCCGGTGAGCATAAAATCAATGATGAATATTGAAGCAAAACAACTTAATTCCCTGCAAGAGTACGATGATGGATGTAGGAACGTTTACAGATAACTCTACAACTAATTCGCGGACACTAGTAACAAACAACCAAGTGCCAATGTTATCATTTCCTAACGTAGTCATGCATCCGGAATTGACGACTCAAACGACTCAAGTTTCACCTCCCGCTGCTCCATCTTTCGGCAAACTCGATACGAAATCGCCGGATGGGTCTGACGACAGCATCCCTGGAACGAAACGGAAACTGGACACCGCTATTTCGGTTGTTGAACATTTTAATGATATACGACCTCTGCGCCGCACTGTAAGCTATAAGTATATTATTGTCCTTTTCTTGCCTATTTTCATTTCAGAGAACGACCAGTCGCGGCGCTCAACGCGTTTCAGACGAAGTTGCTGAAGAGAAATCGGCGAAGGTTTGATCTTGTTGGATTTACTAGCAAATAATTCTCACAGTCCTTCTACTCGCAGATGTCTGCACATGCGCCAAAAGTTAAAGCACGTAAACGCAGATGATTGCGTTCAATATTGTCACTTACTCTCCTTATGCTCGTGACTTTTTCATTTTCAAGTTATCAACTGTCTTTTTCTTCACCAACTTTACTAGTCATGATAACAGTTTGCCTAGTTCTACTAACTGTACTTTAGTATTAATATTAATGCTATATTCTACATAATCTTAGCAACCAAGCTCTGGATAGAATGTAGCAAGTACTATGCGAATGTGCCGTATATGGATATATGTGAAGTGTAATTGCACCTCCTCTTTCACCACCCTGTAGCATGCCCCGGTCGCAACAACAACAGCAACAACGACAATCGCATATCGATACAAGCAGAATGTCTACTGGTCAGGAAGGGCTCATCAACGGCGTAGGAGTTGGCGATGAAGCAATGGAAGAGGATGTAGAGCAGGACGGTTATGGTGAGTGTCCGCGAGCTGCGAATTGCTCAAGGTTGACCTCCTTCAATGTGTAGCTTCTTCGACTCCAACATCGTCGCTGACGTGGATCAGCTGGTTTTGTACACTTCCTGGACATGAATACTTTTGCGAGGTCACCGAAGACTTTATTGAGGACGACTTTAACCTCACAGGATTAAATAGTATGGTGCCTTTCTGGAAGGAAGCGATGGAGATGGTGCTGGATGTCGAACCAGGTGAGCCATGGTAGCATTCTATTACAGTATATATGCTGTGTGTATATGCGACATGCTGCTGATTCCAAAGCGTGGTAGAAGAAGATTCGTTGAAGATACCGGATGTATCAATTGTCGAGTCGTCTGCTGAATTGTTGTACGGCTTGGTGCACCAGCGATTCATTCTGACACGAGCGGGTTTGCTTGCCATGGTGAGTATGCAATAATTAGTAACTCCATTTCATCCCTGACGCGTCCATTTAGGCAGAAAAATATGAAGGCGGGCAGTTTGGAACTTGCCCTCGTGTCTACTGTCTTTCATGTCATGTCGTACCTTGCGGCAGGTCGGACCTACCAGGAATCGACACCGTGAAACTGTATTGTCCAAACTGTAACGACATCTATACCCCTCCAAGCAGCCGATACCAAGGTGTAGACGGTTCGTTACAAATTTTCGATTTCAGCTGAGATAATCTAAAGGAGAAGCTACAGGGGCATTCTTTGGCACTACCTTTGCCCACCTCTTCTTCCAAACATACCGCGAATTCGCACCTGCGCCATACTATGCGCCTTCTGGTACCAACTCTTCTGCGAGGTCTCCCGTTAGCACCCCAGCAAATTCTAACCAGCAATTCGTCAATCCAAATCCTTATGGTGGCCAGAAACCGGCAGCTGGAAGAGTATACATTCCAAAAATATATGGCTTCCAAGTGAGCGAGCGGGCTAAGAGCGGCCCTAGAATGCGTTGGTTGCGTCTAAGGCCGGAGAAATTAGCAGAGTTAGATCAGGTGGATTGGAGAGGTCGCTGGGTTGGAAGTGACGATGATGAGTACGACGACGATGAAGAGGATATTGATGGGCCCATGGAAGATTTCGATCCCGTGCGTGTCCCAGGAGAATATGTTGCATAGTGCTCTGACGGAAGTTGCTTTAGGATGCCGTCGGCGAGGAGGAGGAGGAAGAGGAGGAGGAGGAGGAGGAGGAGGAAGGCGAGGAAAATGCGCAAATTCCTGGAGGCTCGAGCATAATTTCTCCAGCCAGAAGACATATTGCAAGTGCTGCGCCGTCTTCAAGTCAAAGATCACTTCGTCCGCCAACGCCAATACATGCATCCTCACCTTCGTCTCCACCAGCATCGTCGTCTGTGGCTAGTCCCTCCATTGGCACTAGAACCAGAAACGAGCTCAGCTCATCAATGCCAATCTTATATGGGAAAACTCAGAGTGGATTGGCTGGAGGACAACGGGTTAAAGTGGTTCGAACTGCAATACCGACTTAGCTGGCCCGGCTTTCGATTATATTTTTCATCTTTACTCTTTCTCCTTCCTCCTAGATCTGCCTTTTCACTTATAAATGGAATATCTTGAGTTGACGTAATATCGTAAATGCGATGACTTAGCACTTCTGCTATACAGTTTATGTAATTGTGGACGGCACGTGGCCAGTACTCTTGATCTACGTCTCCTCTCAAGCAGCCAACTCATTTAAGATTAACGCCTCGCAAAAATGGTTCGTAATGGTGAGCGCATTTTTCATCGAACTCGTCTTCATACTTAAGAGGGGATACCTACAGACTTCCGCCGCGGCCTCAACATGGGTCACCCGACCACCGCCATTCCTAGGTCTGTGAAGCCTTCTCACAAGAAGGGCATCCAGTCCACGCGTACCAAGTTTGTGCGCTCGATCGTGCGCGAGGTCGCAGGCTTTGCGCCGTATGAACGTCGAGTTATGGAGCTGTTGAGAAACTCGAAGGACAAGCGGGCGAGGAAACTCACCAAGAAGCGTGTAGGTGCTCTGTGCCTTGATATCAGCTACATATTTATTGTTATTGTGTTTCTCAGCTTGGCACACTCCTTCGCTCAAAACGCAAGCTCGAAGAGCTCGGTGCTATCATCCAAGAGAGCAGAAGGGTTGGCCACTAAGCCTGTTCAGATTTCTGTCGGGCATCAGTTGGGTCTCTGGACTTGCGATACATGTTATACCTTCCTACCATGCTCACAATGTGTTCCTATGTACTCTAACAAGTCATGCATACTTTTTGTTTCGCATACTCGGCTTGCAAGTCGCAAGACATTGTCGACAAGTTCCATGGCACTTTTTCCCCCAATAAATTCTGGACTCCTTTTGCCAGCACCGCAAAATGATGAGCGGAATTTTTTTCTGCTGGTAAATTTCGAGCGTGGCTGATACGTTTGCTTGATCACACGCTGTGTTGTCTAATCGCTATCGCTATCTTCCGTTCATCTTCCGTCTAACATGAAATCCTGAAAACGAATAAAATACAATAGACAGCCTGCCTCAACATTCCCGCACTGTACCCAAAGTGCATTCACTGAAATATGGTATCAGACCGATCTATAAGAATTTGCGCAGACAGAGGTGGAACGTTTTGCGATGTACATGCGTGAGTCAACTGCTTTGGAGCTCAGTGTTTGTCTAGTTGCAGCCGTTGAACCCTTATCACAGCTCATTCCCCGACCCGGAGAATACAGAAGAGAGGAGGGAGATCGTCGTAAAACTGCGTATGTCTGTCTTGGGGTTGGACTTGTCATTCGTATTCTAACTATCTCTCAGTATCTCAAGACCCTGGTAATTACGAGGATGCACCGACGGAAGGTATCCGGAGAGTGCTTGAAATTGCGACTGGCGAGAACATACCACGAGGAAGGAAGTTGCCCACAGACAAGATCGGTTCGACTCTACGCATATACCCAGTGCTCATGCTAATCTATTTTTCCAGACTACATTCGTCTGTCAACAACCGTTGCAACAAATGCACTTCTCGAGCGCAAGGGACACAAGCATGCATTGTGTATCACCAAGGGATTTAAAGTATGCACCTCCATACAGTCTCCCTTTCAGAATACTGCACCACTCATCATGACCTATTGCGCAGGATCTACTTGTCATTGGAAACCAGTCGCGTCCGAAGATATTCGACCTGAATATTAGAAGGCCTGCCCCACTTTACTCGGAAGTTCTTGAGATTGACGAGCGTGTTACGCTCGTAGGTTATACGTCGGACCCTAATGCATCCAAGCACGGTGTTCAATTTGATGAAATGGGAAACTTGATACGTGGATATCGTGGGCCTGGCTGGGATGGGCAGGGCGATGCAGAGGGTCCTGGAGAAATCGTAAGAGGTGTATCTGGGGAAGCGGTACGAATTTTAAAGAGGCCAGGTGACAGTCAAATATACATCGTCGAGGCATGAATTAACGAGTGATAGATCCGGAACAAATTCGATACGACCTCAAAAAGCTTCACGATGCTGGCTACCGGTCCATCGCAATTGTGCTTGTGCACTCTTACACATTCCCTGAGCATGAGCAGCTTGTAGCGTCTCTGGCACGCGAACTCGGTTTCGCTCACATATCTGTCTCTTCGCAACTTCTCTCGATGATCAAAATGGTACCTCGCGGGGTTTCCTCAACCGCTGATGCATATCTTACGCCCATTCTATATGAGTACCTTGATGGGTTTTTTAACGGCTTTGATGAGAAGCTGCGTAAAGGCAAAGAAAGCGATGCTCGAGTGGAGTTCATGGGAAGCGACGGAGGCTTGCTGGACCTCGACAATTTTTCGGGTTTGAAGAGCATTTTGAGTGGACCAGCGGGTGGTGTGGTAGGTTATGCTTTGACTAGCTGGGACGAGGACATGAAGAAGCCGGTTATTGGGCACGTCTTTTTTACATTTGAAACATACTTTGAGAAATTTATCTAACAGGTGGCTCTCTTTATACAGGATTGATGTCGGGGGTACCTCAACTGACGTCTCGCGTTTCTCTGGACGGTACGAAATGGTATACGAGACAACAACAGCAGGCGTCACTATTCAGTCCCCGCAACTCGATATCAATACAGTCGCTGCGGGCGGTGGCTCTTGCCTTGCCTTCCGGAATGGCTTGTTCGTAACCGGACCAGAGAGCGCCGGAGCTTTCCCAGGACCTGCATGTTATCGAAGGGGTGGGCCTTTAGCAGTGACTGACGCAAATCTAATGCTCGGGCGTCTCGTAGTCGACTACTTCCCGAAAANTTTCGGGAAATCGGAGAAAGAACCACTTGACATAGAAGCATCGCGGGAAAAGTTCGAGAAGGTTGCTCGAGAGGTTAACGCTTCGCAAAGCTTTGAAAAAGAGTTGAACCTTGATGAAATTGTTTATGGGTGCGGATGAGTTAAAGAAACTCAAGCGTAAAAAAATTAAAATACTTATCGTATCTCTTCTTTCTAGGTTTATTAAAATTGCAAACGAAACGATGTGCAGGCCGATTCGTGCCCTGACAGAGGCTCGTGGACACTCTACATCAAGTCACATGTATAAATTCCCCTCTCCTTATCTCCCCTAGCAGACACAGGCTAATGAGACCGTACAATTCCTTAGACTGGCGAGTTTTGGAGGTGCCGGAGGACAACATGCCTGCGAAATAGCTCGTATTTTGGGCATCTCTACTGTACTCATCCACCGATATAGTTCTATCCTGTCTGCATATGGTCTTGCCCTTGCCGATCGGTGAGCATCTCTTAGTATATTAAGCTACGTTCCAAGAGGCTAATTAATCCGCTAGTGCATTTGAACGCCAGGAGCCTAGCTCGATATTTTACTCTTCGGAGAATAAGCCGTTCCTCATACAACGTCTAGACAAACTGGAGGCAGGCGTACGAGCAGAGCTGCGACGTCAAGGTTTCGATGGCCCCCGTGTGCACTTCGAACGGATGTTGAATATGCGATTCGATGGAACAGACACTGCTCTCATGGTGCTAACTACTCCAGAAGACGGCCCTGACGAGGATTTCCTCTCAGCCTTCAGACGCACGTACAAAAGCGAGTTCGGCTTCCTTTTGGACTCGAAGAACGTTATTGTCGACGATATCAAGGTGAGTATGCTCCTATTTCTTCTCCACATTGGATTCGGATGATGATGTTGCTCTATTATCAGGTGCGCGGCATTGGAAAGACATTTGATTCGCTCGGGCCCTCTGTTTTCAAGGAGGTAAAGAATTTGCAGACGCGGCATGTAGAGAAATCAGTCGCGGACTCGAAGCACTCAGTGTACTTCGATGGCGTCGGACGCATTGACAATACGCCTGTGTATTTACTCGACAAGTTGGAGATTGGGGACGTAGTCAAAGGCCCGGCGATGATCATCGATGACACGCAAACGATTGTACTTATTCCCAGTGCAGAGGCAGTCCTTTGTCGGAAACATCTGTATATTACTGTTCATTAGCTTGAAGTTATCATGTGGCTTCAGCCTGAGAATGAATAGATGCCAGTGGCTATATCTCTTTGTACACGATCGGGTCCTAACCGAGGATGTAGCTTCAGGCTTTCCAATACTTTTAGTATTTTATTTATTTCAGTTTCCCCCAGAGATGCCCGAACCCGAACTCTGAATACTTATCTTCTTTTGGTTCGTTTCATTTGCTATGTATTTCATTTCCGTGACGCTGATGATAGTAGGGTTACGTAGAACGCAAAAATAAACAGGGTTTAAAAGGATACCCGAGAAGAAAGTGAGGGACACAAAGAACAAATTGATGAACAGCGAAAGCCCAAAACACAAAATTTAGATGTAAATAGCCAGATGTGGATCAGGTTGGACACAAGGAAAGGACACAATAAAACCCAGTCAGCGACCCGACAACATGACGGAGTGGGAGTGAAGATACACCTAACAGTAACTTAACTCCATCTCTGACTCCAATTTCTCTGGTCTACTCTACGCGTACACCGCAGCCAGAGATGCAATCGGTCGATCGGGGTGACGAAGGAAGGGAGTCGACCGTAGTTATGGGTAAAGCCCTGACGTCGCAAGGATGCAGTGAAGACGACGAAGTATAGATCTGGAGAAAGAAAAAGTTGAAATCCTAAGAGATATGTGGTAAGGTTTTTCGGTTGATGGAAGGACAATGGCATGCACTACACGAGCGCAAGGGTGGAAGGAAAGAAGGGAAAAGGAGGTGTGCCAAACCNAAAAAAGACTCTATAAATCATGTTCTTCTCCAGGGCTTTCGCGATTAGAGGCACATTAAGTGAGCGTTGCATTAATATACCAACGTTCGACGCAATAAATAAGTGTGCACAAGCGACAATATGGTGTTTAGGAGTGTCCGGCGTATCCGTGTATCGTGAGTGTCGAAGGCATTAAGGACTTTAGATCGTAAGGTGCTTGAAAATCTGAATAAATAATGCGCGATCGAAGAACAGTAGTAGTGGCAACAATGCGGTGTATAGGTCTTGGAGATGTACAGGACGCCATGGCTATGCATGCGGGGAGGATCACCGGGATACGACAATGACGAATAAAGTAAGGCATCGAGACAATCATTGCCGTGCATCAGGGTCATCCTTGAAAAACGTATGCCGTGCGGGCGAATTTAGAGGTGACCACCGCGGTACACTCATCGATAAGCGTTTCCAAGTCCAGCGCTGGCGACCATCCCTTCTACCGCGGCGACCACATTTGTTGAAGCCCAGATCGTCTACGTCTGCCAAACGCCTCGATTCTTCTTTGTTGCATGACAAAACAATTGTTTCCTTTACTACTTCAATATCTTCTGAATTTTCTGATGAGGATAAGAACCTTCGCAGATGTTCACGGCCAAGGATAGGTGCAAGGCTAAGCACACTAAGGAAAATAAGCTCAAGCAAAATATGTGGTTGTGCGAGAACGTTTGAAAGAGTCGCTGATTTTGAAAGACCTTCTCCCAGTCCTTCTAAGCCATCTGTGCCACTGACCGCGCTAGTCAAACCAAAAGTCCGGAGAATATCTCCAATTTGACAGGTGACGGCTGTCCAAGGGAGACATCCAATGAAGGAGCCCGCAATGCAATCACGCAAAGCGACTCCAGTGAGTCCACACGCAACGTTGAGTGCTGACCAGGGGACAACACCAACTAGGCGAAGTACGGAAAGGCGTACCCAAGGCGGTGTGCCGCTACGAACGTCCGAGGAACTCGCCGTAATATTAGAAGGCTTGCGTTCTAAAAGGGGTGGTGAAGTCAACGATGACGACGATGACGAGCCTTCAAGTGCCACGCGTGTAAAGTCCACTGTACGAGGAAAGAACCGTGTAAGAACGGGGGCGAGCGGAGCCGCAAGCAAAGTCGAAAATATGGACCCGACCGTTGTGAGCAACGTCATGAATAGAGTGGCCAGTAAGGGGTGGAAAAGCGCCCCTGCCATGACATTCTATTTCAGATTAACAGGAGGGGTCAGTCGAATTACCTGCGATATATTGAGAATTATATAATTTACCCAGAACACACTCCCCGGAATTGACCAGGCGTGCTTCCAGACTGCAGAGACTGACAAAACACCAAGAATATGTACCGTCTGCATAAACCCAGACTGCGAATAGGTATTGAGATCACGGCCAAGCTGGGCAAGATCGGAGAGCGTGCGAGGCCACGCGAATGATATCGGAAGAGTCGACAGGCAAAAAACAGTAAGAGCCGTCGAAAGCGGGAAAAGGATGATGACAAGCAACAAAGAAGCATGCTCCTGAAGAATCAAGCTTTGATGAATGGTGGGACCAAAAGTGATAAGGTACAAGACTCACAGACGAAAACATCAGCAGATTTAGATGCGTTCTGACGTGAGGCGGCGGCGCCAACTCTCTCGAGTCAAATGATGTCTTCTGTGGCGTTGCAGAGAGAGGGAGTATGTAGTCCGTGTCAGTGGAGGAGCGCGGCGAGGGGTCTGGAGACTCGAAAAATGCATTTGTGTGCTTGCCAGTCGCGCCAAACCGGAAGACGTGCCAGAGGTCGACTGTCCTCGAGACAAATAAGGGGAACATGGATTGGTTGGGGGAATTCTGAGGGGAGGTACGCGACTGAGAGAGAGGAGGGAGTACGAAAGCGGGAGAGTTTTGCGAGGAAGACGAGTCTAGTGAGGAGGCACACGACTCGGAGTCGGACGGGGACAAAGAATTGTCAACGACCGGGAGCGGCACGGAGCAGGAGCTCGCAAAGCAACGGGTCTCGAGGGTCGCGATGGACAACGGTTGGCGTACGCCTGTCGAAGACGCGCGTGCTCTGGAGGGGCGGGGCGGGGGGGCAAGCAGGGTGGAGAAGGGCGCGCTGTCGGTGGGAGACATTTCATGAAATGTGAAAAAAAAAATTTTGATTTTTTGATTTTTGATTTCCTTATATCAAATTTCCGTTGCGATGGGACGCGGTGAGTCAGCCTGGGCTCGTAAAAAATGCTTCCATTTTTGGTCCTTTGTGCCGATCTGCCGACGTGACATAATCTATTTATTATGTCAAAAGGTCGGGATTTCTGACACGGATCTATCTAATATTCTCATGGTTTTTTCCCCCGAAGTAGTGTAAACATGTGCACACTCATCATGCCCAAGTATGGTCCACACGCCACCTGTCCTGATACGGCAAATTCGGGCCTACTAGTACTACATGCCATCCTCACCCTCGGCGAGTGTAAACAGCGAGGCTGGTTGACGCCTTTGATCCTTTACAAACAAAGCAAGCCTGCTTTCCTGCATGCTGAAACACTTTCGTTCGTCACAACTGCATGGTATACACGCTTAGATACACCTTGTTACTAGCTGTACGACGTGAAAGAACAAAATATATAACCATGGCTTGTTTAGCAGCACGGCCTCTCTTCCCCTCTTATGCCTTGCTCAAGCAAGACGTGCGGTGCTCAGCCGGTGGGTATCAACCCTCCGACCTCTGTTTGATTTCCTGTCGTCGCCGCTCATTACATCAAAACGCTCTGCCCCGCAGGTCAAGGGCCGCGACATTTACCAACCCATCGTCCTGGCTAAAGCATAACAGTACAGAAAGCACGAGGAAGGCCACTTCTCTCCAGAAGACCCATTTACCAACGCAGCTTATCAACAGTAAACGCCTCTTGTCGTAGTACGTGAACTACGGCCTAGTGGCCAGTGCTTCTGCTGATATAAGGACCGACATGTTCGAAAGTCCTGCGTATTTTTCGCCCCCTCCCTCTTCTCTACGCCTACAGCAACAAGAGCTCCAACTTTATCAATCAACATCAGCCGTAATGTCGAATCGGGAACGAGACAGACTTGCTGGCAGGTTGAGTCCGGAGCCCCACCTCGAAATGATGCGCCCCGTATCACCCTTCCAGAGCAAGCGACAGTTTCCTCACCAGAAGCCGCACTCCAATATTCAATCTACTGCATTAAGTACTAGCTATCAACCTCAGTTTAATTTACAGCCCTATGCCCCCGCGAATCCAACCCGCGTGGAAGTGACAAACAGTAGTCATTCCTCACCCTCACCGCATACTCGTCCTAAGCTTTATAAGACGGACGGGCGAAGCTCGCGGGCTGCGCACAAGGACTCCGATATCTCTCCTGCCCTTCGAATGATGAGTTACGAGACGACGGCGACGCCTCCATCGTCAGATGGAGGTCACGGACGAAGCACGCAATCACATTCTTCTCGAGAGACGCACAACTCGCACGATAGGACAGAGCATAACCGGTCGACATCTCCGGAAAGTGGAAGACGCAGGAATCCGGGCTGGAGAAAGCCTGCGCCAAAGTATATTCCGACGCCGCCGTCTACACCACCATCCTCTGCGAGCGAGCATCTTCCGGTGACAATGAATGAGCCTGTGCCGCCTGTGCCTTCAAACAATCGCCCATATCATGGGAAGACGCGTTCTACTCCATCGCAGCCGAGCCAAAGNCCCCCCGCCGAGGCCAGCTCGAGCTGAGACGGTCCCTCACATTCCTGTCATGTTTGTAGATCGTACTGCTACTATCGACTCATCTCGGGCGAAGATAGTACCAACACATGCTCCTCGACAGACTGGGCAAGCTTTTTCGTCTTCAAAGACAACTTCTGCATCACTGGCAAATTTGTCTGGGGTGTCCCACGCTCAAGTGCATCCTTCGCCTACAGCACGAAATCTACTCTCAACTCAAGCACGGATAATAACTCAAGTTCCTTCTCAGACTCGCACCGTGACGGCGCACAGCATGCATGCCGCGCCGATACAACCGGCTGTACTAAAGGGCCCTGATGTGAAGAATGGGCCACAGAAGTCCACTCTTGTGCATCCTCAGCCCAAGAAGGTACCATCGATGGCCCAGCTAGTTGCAATGGTTCTTCCGTCTCGTTCGCCTTCACCGAAGCCGTCTACACCTGAAGCAGTGCCTACTCGTACGGAAAAGGAGATGATCGACACGGCACAGCCACTAAAATCCTTTGTGGCGGTACAGAGTCAAAGTCAAGCTTTGACTCCCAAGTTGACGGTGAAAGACACATCATCACGTACTCCATCCCCTGCCATTCACGGAGACCACGGCACTTACTCAGTAAGATATTANTTTTTTATCTCATTATTCTGCACTAAACCCGACTTCAGGCTACTTCTCGAACCCATCTCCAACCGTACCAAGTTTCGCTACCCCCTTCTACCGGATCGTCAGCAAAGTCATCTCGTTCTGTTTCACCTTACTCGAGTCCAACGAAAGTCGCTGTGTCACTCCCTATACGCTCGCGCTCTCCAACACCAGTGATTCCACAATATGCTCCGCCCGCACCCCCTTTCCCTCCGCCGCCTCCAAACACGCCCATCTATGCGCCGAGACCCAAGTCCCTCATTCTTCCACAATCAAAGCTTGTGGCTATACTCGCTGAGCAGGCTCAGTACGAAAATAATGAAGCTGAGCAGATTTCCACGAAGTCCACGCAGGCTGAGGAGCAACGCCCTACGATAGAACACGATCGTACTCCATCGCCTCACTCGGGAATGGTTACGCCTCCTACCACGCCTCCGAGCTCTAAGAAGGCTCAGACAACGACAATAAATGAAGATGTCCAAGCAACTTCGATCTTGTCCATGACAAATAGCCGTCCGCACAGTCCGGCGCTTCCGTCTACTACCGTGTCCTTGCCTGTTCATAGGCATGTAACGACTATTCCGCTAAGTAGCCTGCAACAAGTTGAGGATATTCCTGTAAGAGAGGATTCGCCTTCAATATTGCGCCCAACAACACCGCCTCCAATGCTCTCTACTCTGGCTCTGGCGCCTCCTCCCACTCTAGCGAACGTTATGACCAAGGAGATGCATGCTCCTCCGGTATGTTAAATTCTAATGCCTCGACGTATTATATGTCTTTACTGAATGGTAGTGCAAGTTACCTTCGGATTGGAAGGAGACAATCACTCGAGTTACTCGCTCAAGTGCCATTCCGAACTTACAAGAACCAACGCAAGCAGGGTTCGACGAAGCTTTGAGCATGCTGCCTCCTATCAAACCTACACTGCAGGCCTTGCCAGAGGGTAGAGATGACGGTGCTTCAGCTTATGTGAACACCGGAGCTTGGCTGGAACAAATAGAACAAGCGACTACGGTGCGTGTAAACTCTATCTTCTTTCATATTGTTAACTCTCTTCGAGCGTCTTCTTTTATGCGATCTTGTGTTATATATATTTCACATTCACATGTCATCTCCGAACTTACTGACGATATTGACAGGCCTTAGGTCTCGAGATACATGAGGTGGAGCAGAGACGGGCCTCGAAGATAGTCGATGTGAATTTGTCGCTGGACGACAAAGGGAAAGAAATTGCTTTGATATCTTCCTCACCTCAAATTTACCCTTCACCACTTGAGGTAGCCTCTCAGAAGTCAACACCTACCTCAGTTACTAAGCAACGAATCACTCATGAATTGCCTATGTTGGGTTCCTCGAATTTGACGAAGCCAGTTGGACTTCCACCGCGAAGCCGCTCGCCAATTCAAAGGAGTAAGACACCACAACGTATTGCGGCGGTCACCCAACCACAAGATAATGAGGAAGACTGGTCTTTGATTGCTCCAGAATTGGAAAGTCTGCTAGCGGGGACCTTCTTCTCGCCGCCACAGTCAGCGGATTCTACTTCACGTAGTCACTCTTCTGGGCCTAGGAAAAGGCCGAAGACACCTCGTCCACGGGTCGAAGGACGAGAAGTCATTCAGCAAAATATGCATCTAGGGGTCCCTCAGGAAATACCGGATTGTGCCGTTGTAACAGTGTCTCCGCAAGTCGTGCCTTCAGAACTTCCGTCTTCCCGCTGTATCTCTCCGCCTCCGAGGAATCAATCTCTGGGTCCGAAGAAGAGAAGTCCTCGCTTGGATCCGGGACACACTGAATACAGTGACACAGAGTCTAGCCACGCTCATTCGTCTTCGTCCCTCCCAAGAAATCAAGCATTGGTTACCAAGAAGAGAAGTACGCCTACGGGCTCGGATTTGGGACATGTTGAGAATAATGACCAAGAGTCTGGCCGTACACATCCGTCGTCGCCTCTTCCGAGAAATCAAAACTCTCCAGGTACTAAGAAAAGATATCCTCCTACGGGCTCGGAGACAGGTCACATTGAGTATAACGATCAAGAGTCTGGAGTAACATACTCATCGTCGCCTGTTCCGAAAGATCAGGTCTTGGGTACTAAGAAGAGTAATCCTCCTACATACTCAGATTCAGGACATGTTGCGTATAACGACCAAGAGTCTAGTCACTCACATCCATCGTCGCCCCCTTCGAGAAATCAATTCTTGAGTACGAAGAAACAATACCCTCATATAGGCTCAGATTCAGATCATATTGAATATAATGATCAAGAGCCTAGCCACACATATCCATCGTCACCCCCTTCGACTGCTCGCTTATTATCTCAGTCTCGTCAGACTCAAGCCACAACTAAGTCCCCAAGAGGTCATGGACAGCACAAACGCCTACCGACGCCTGAAATGACGCAGGTATGTGATAATTCCTTAATCTAAATTTAGTGTACTTACCGCCTGAAACTCTCGACGTCGTAACAGACATTCAGGCCCCCAACGCCCCCTCTCCCTTCTCATTATAAGAAGAAGCGTTCTAACGATGTGCTTCCCTCTGAACCATTTTCGGCCTTCATCAAGCCTGCTGTTCACGTTGTGAGTTCAACTTGTTTAGAATTCAAACAGCAAACCTTACATCAGTAATGTCCAAGATTTATCCAGACACGTCGACCTCTTATGGGCACTCCATGTCTGGTGATTCTGTGCTCGTTATGGCAGGACCGAAACCGCCTCCTAATTATGTGCGTTGTTCCTTTTTGAATGTTTAACGTGTATCCCCTCCGACTCACGAATAACAGAGGCCTGTTTATCCAGAAGTGAATGATGACTTACCGCCAAACAGAGGGGAGCGTAAACGCCAACTAGCGCAGTCTCCTTCTCCTGTGACATCCTTAGTATCATTGGATAAAGAGCAAGAAAAAGCATACGAAACTCCGGAAGCCTTAATTGACTGTCCTCCGGCGCCTCCTAAGTCACAACGACATGATGTGATTGCCCAAGAACCTTCTCTCGGCCATGACCAGTATCCTGACTTCACCATTCAGCATGCATCGCGAGGACGTTATACGAGTGCCCCTATTGGCCAAGCCAGGGCACACACCCTTACTCTTCCATCAGCCTCTAGCAGGTCAAGAGCCACACATACACATGGGCATCGTACCGAGAGGTCACCGAGCACCACCTCTCGCTCACGCCGTACGCAACAACCTCATGCGACGAAGGCAGCGCGAAGCTTGAGTGAGAAGGTTCCAGTGAACAAGAATAACGTGCAGCCTTTAGCGAGATCGAAAAGCTCGCCACTACCTTCTTCGAGACACCATCAACGAAGGGGATTCTGGCGTCTTTTTGGGCTTTGGGCGAGAGTCTTTATGTCGAAGTTCAAGACCTGGACTTCTCCGTCTCCTTCAATTGATCATGACTACTGAAATATTAAACAACTCGTTGTACGCCTAGCAGATTCACTTTTAAATTATAAAACGTCTATCGATCCATCTGTAATGCTATATCACAATCTCAAATATGTTTACTCGCTCTATTATGTCGTACTGAACCGTCGTTGAGATTTTCGGCGTTAACGGCCTAGTACGAAGATGCCATTTTTGCCCAATTCAGGACGACTGTTTTTCTTCCTCAGTCCGAGTCCTCAGCCTATATCAGCTTTAAAACACAATAGCTTCGGTCTGGCCTGTCATGAATTCCTGAGTGCTTTGATTCTCTCCGAACACGAAATTCGCGTGTCTGGCTTCGCATGGTTTCTCAGAAACCAGAACGTCCGTCTGGACGCGACATATTCGAGGCAAGCCTTTCGGGTGCCCAGAACAGGTCGTTCATTCCTCGGCTCCGTTCAGACCCTCCGCATTACTACCAACCTTTGCCCCGCTCGCTCACCGAGTTTCGTGACAAGGAAGGCTCCGAAGACAGAGAAAAACACCTGCACACTCTATGGAAGAAGATCACTCACATTCACAAAGGGAAGCACCCGTTCAAGCAAGATTCGATATCACACTGGATTCCAGCTACCAATAATGCTTCACTCACTCCGGAGAAAGCAGAGGATCTCAAGAAAATGTACCAAGACGAGCTGCTGAGAGAGTGTACGTTGGAGGAGGGAGATCATTGGGGACCAGTAACTTGGAAAGACTTCAAGAAGTACGCCGAGAAGAAGGAAGCTGGTGAGTTGTTACAGCTTTGAGAACACCTTTAATACTGATGATCTGCGGCAGAGTTATGGCATGTTTTTCACAACGAGTTGGACTTGGATGGAAATGGGCACCTTGATGCGAACGAGCTGGCTTTGGCATTAAGTAAAGCTGGTGCGCCGTCCTTAAAGTTGAAGTAAACTACTTGTGCTGAGCAATTATTCTGAGTAGAGATTGAACTCAATGCCTCAACTTTGTCGGAGTTCATGACATTTTTGACTTCGTCGCCGCATTCTCGTGGCATCAGTTTCTCGGAATTCCGGGATTTTCTTCTCCTATTACCACACAGGCCTACTACAGCAGAAATATATCGGTACTACGAACTTCGGAAGTATATGGGCGGTTTGTGTCCCTATAGGTGATGGAGACGCCTATAATTGACTAACACACTAACTAGACGATGGGAGAGGAGGTGCTGGGCGAGTAACTATGGAAGGTGAGCCTTTTCCCTCACGCCTCAATCTGTGTTATCAAGTCTTGCAATTCAGGCGATGTCAGCATCAGTGGCGAAGACCGACCCCCAATACAGCAGCTCAAATTTCAGAGCCACCCTCAATCAGATAACCGTACACTAACCTCTGCTGAGGACAGTTCTGCTGATGAGGACTTTGACGAAGAGGAGGAAGAACATCACCATTCCACCTCACTGAAATTTCTTCTTGCAGGAGGCATTGCTGGCGCAGGTGAGTGTATTAATTATTCCCTCCGATCAGCCCTGACAGAACGCTCTGCAGTTTCGCGTACTACGACGGCACCTTTTGACCGTCTCAAGGTTTTCCTCATTACGCGTTCTCCAGAACTCAGTACCTTGAATTTGACTGGAGGGGTGACGGAGGTCGCCCAGGCTCCAATCCAGGGGTTCAAGGCGATAGGCTCCGCGATTTGTCAAATATACGCTGAAGGTGGCATCCGTGGATTCTGGGTAGGGAACGGACTTTCAATAGCAAAGATATTTCCAGAGTCTGCAATCAAATTTTTCACGTATGAAACTGCTGTATGACATATTTCCTTCCTGATGGCTTTTCTAATGCTTACACTAAACTTTTTGTAAAAAGAAACGCTTTTTCGCGCAATACGTCGACAAAGTTGATGATTCAAGAGACATCAGTGGGACAAGTAGGTTCATCTCCGGCGGAATCGGTGGCATTACAAGCCAACTATGTCAGTTGCAGCGCTTTTGGCCAGATTATACACTAATCCCGTCAGATAGCTATTTATCCTATCGAAACTTTGAAGGTTGAGTCTCTCATGATAGTGGTGATTTTCCCTAATTTGTAATTTCCAGACGCAAATGATGAGTACAGCCGGAGGGCACAAACATGATGTCCTTTCAGCCGCAAGGCGCTTGTGGGCACTCGGTGGATTGAGAGCTTGCTATCGGGGGCTTACAGTGCGTAACTCGTAACTATCTGGTATGCTACTCAAACATACGATGCGTCTAGATTGGTTTAGTTGGTGTATTCCCGTAAGCTTATATGACTTTTTTTTGTTCTTCACNTTTTTTCTCTCAATCTAACCATGCTTGTCATACGCAATAGGTATGCTGCGATTGACATGAGTACCTTCGAGGCCCTCAAGCTAGCATACCTTCGGTCGACAGGCAAAACTGACCCAGGAATGCTTCCTTTGCTTGCATTCGGTAGTATCTCTGGGGGAGTTGGAGCCACAAGTGTTTATCCCCTGAATCTTGTTCGGACGCGGTTGCAAGCATCGGGCTCGTCGGGACATCCGCAACGCTATAAAAATATATACGACGTCGCATGGAAGACATACCAGCGTGAGGGTTGGAGAGGCTTCTATCGCGGCTTATTCCCTACTTTAGCAAAAGTGAGATCGAATCATTGAGATTCATTCTCCAAAGCGCTCATATAATTGGCTAGGTTATACCATCCGTATCTATATCTTACGTAGTTTACGAAGAAAGTAAGAAGAGGTGCGTTCTGAAGTTGCCTATTTTAGCCACCTGCCTGCTCATTTTGTGGTCCTTAGGCTAGGCGTGTAGATATATGCAACTAAGGCAGACGGTATTCTTTCTTTTCTGGCTCATTCGAACTTCTCACGACATAGATTTTACACCATCGTTCCAGTTTTTGCTATGGACCTGCAATACACATGTGTCAATATATATTATCAGATCTAATGAAGCAACCTTTCAGTTTGATTCCACACAGGCTATTAACTCGCTTTGCGCGTTTTTCAGCGGACTTATATTCCAAAGTGGTTTTTCTTATTAACGGTAGGCAACGATGATCGCCAAGAACCATGGCGGCGCCACAAGAACGAGAGTCACAGTACGCCTAAATCCAAGCGCTGCACTAAGCGTCGGAGAAAATGCGTTGAAGGATAACGCCGTAACTTCTGCCATCAAGGCAATCGTAAGCCACCATACTTTTGGGTCCAAAATAGCGAGCCTAAATGTAACCCTGATTCTTCCTGGTCATCAACATTAATTCAACCACCCTCTGCCTTTCGGCGCATGGCGAAACTGCGCTCGAGAGGCGTAAGCCAGCGTGTAGTCGTCGGAAAGTTGGGCAGAACGAATTGCGGCGAAAGCGATGTCTACAGCTAGACTACCCTCGATGAAGAAGAGCCATCTGCTGAGGATTGACAGTAGAGTGTTGAACTCCTGGCCTTTGGAAATCAGATCGCTCTCGAAGCCTCGAAGCCTCGCCGCGCTTTGTGAGAGAAAATAAAGTGACACTCAATCGAGAGAACTGACTATCGCTTACTCATGCAGCATTGTTCCTATCAATCTGTTAAGATTCACTTGAAATGAGCACTCTGCATTTTGCATGTTGCCATAAACACTCACATATATATGACAATCAAGGTTGTCAGTCTGCAATCTAATTTCTAGATCAGCTTACGCTCGAGCTTTCGATGACCGCCGGTACCAACAAGTTGAATGATCGACAGTGATCGGCATTGCCTCAAATAATAGACTGCTGGCGAGTCAAGTAACTCAAGAATATACAAATACAGGGTGTAGAAGTTTGTGCGAGTGTTGAAAGCAGCAAAAAAATAAAGATGAATTAAGTTTAGCCTACTTGAGCTATGAGGCAAGCAAATAGTGTACAATAACAGCAGAATAGGTGTATATGTATGTAAAATAAGAAATAAGATAAGAGCACAAAATGTTTAAGGGAAAGAATTGGCCGCCAATCTGCCGATCCGAAAATCCAAGACACTACAATCAACAATGTCGAGCTCGTATTCCAACACAGGTATGTTAAATTCACAGCAGGTATCTAAATCCTTTATTATTCTGCCCTCTTTCTCGCTCTTTCTTCTCGAGTCTCTCATTCAATGTCTTCAAATGCTCCCTGAACATCCAGAACATAATTATCGAAACTACCTGCGTCGCGATGCAGATCGCATAGGACTTCCGATATGTCGGGCCCCACGATTTCGGCCAGACGTACCTGCAGCCATCAGAATTCAGACAAATAGTGCGGGAATAAATGAGGGAATTACTGACGACCCGGCAATGTTACCGAGTTGCGAAAAGCAACTCACGAACGCCAGCGCTACTGCGCGTTTTGCTGGGGGCCTTGGTATCGAGTTGCTGACCCATGTCATGATGACAACGTATCCGCAGAACGTCAGTGCCATTAAGAATCTATAGCTCCCAATGTAAGCATTGATTACTGCGTTTGAGTGGTGACAAATGTGCGTACAACGAGACGTAACGCGCAGCTATGTTCATTGTTGACATCGCAATGATGTAACCGACAATCCCGACAGCAAAGGGCACTACGATGTGATAGAACCGCTCTCCTACCTTGTCAGAGTGCCTTGCGAGGATATTTCTGAGTGAAAAAAATGAGTTTGACTTGACATCCGACTGAACACACCTTGCGACTGCGAATGCACCAATGGCAGCAAGAAACCATGGCGGTGCTACAAGGATAAGCGTCACGGTTGTACCAAAACCGAGCGTAGCTGTCAACGTGGGGAAAAACGCGTTGAATGATAGCGCGACGACTTCGGACGTCAGTGCAACCGCGAGCCACCACACTTTCCAGTCGACCATAGCTTGCATGAATCCAGACCCAGACGTAGGAACAACAGCTTGAATACGTGTGCCAGCGCTGGCTTTTGCTTCCTCGCTGTCAAGCCGGTTTTCAGAGCCCGTTACCGTGGACTCTTCTGGCTCGTCCTGATCTCCGACGTTGAGTCCTCCGTCTTTCACCATGCGTTGTGTTGCGAGTTTACGTTCCAATGGTGATAGCCAGCGCGTCGTAGTGGGGAAATCGGGTAAAATGAACATGGCAGCGATAGCGACAACTATTGTAAAACTTCCTTCGATGAAGAATAGCCATCTATGGGGATCCAAGTATTTTGAGGTAGAGTGATAAATGCAAAATTGAATATACACACCTCCATGCAGCCCTCCCAAGTTTTCCCTGCATCCCGTCCAAGATTCCAGAGGCGAGGAGAGATCCAAACGCGTTACTGATTATGTTTCCACAGTAGAGAAGACAGATCCGCAGGCCAAGCTCATTACGAGTGTAGAACTTTGACAAGAGAAAAACGGCGCCAGGGAAAAAGGCTGCCTCGACGAACCCAAGNAAAAAAACGCGTTACGAGAGCACCGACGAAGCTTCAGGAAGGATAAGGTTATGTTTAAGACCAAACTTACGTACAGCACAATGCAGATATTTATTCTCACTTTTTGCAGATGCCTTGAGGAATCAGGTTAGCAGAAAGATAGTACTGTCTAAGGGTGTTACTAACCAGTCAGAACGGAAATCATCCCCCAAATAATCATGCAAGCAGGAATGTAAATAGAGGGACGTCCAATATAATTCAAGAACATGTTCCTGCCCCGACATTGACCTAAAGCACGAATACAGAGTCCGATTTGTAGTGCTCACGAAGGAATTTGCATGATGATATAACCAACATATAGAATTGACAACAGAGTGTTGAACTCCTGGCCCTTGAGATCGAGATCCTCCTCGAAACCTCGAAGTCTGGCCGATCTGTTTGACATGATGTAAGGTACGACATATATAATGTATCACTGCTAGAAGACTTACGCAGCGTTGTTCCTGTCGATCTAGGAGGAGATTGTAGATATTGTGCGCAATCTAGTCACCTAACAAAATGAAGGCTTGCATACATAGTTCAGGATGTAAATGACGATCATGATCGACAGTCTACAGTCCAGTCTCCAGAGCAGCTTGCGCTCAAGCCTTCGTCGCGCTTCGTACCCTCCGAAAGCAGCATCTTCGTCGTTGGCGTCAATGTTATCTGTAGCCTGCAGGTCCGTGATTGTAGTCTCAAGCACATGNTTTTTTATCCTGCGTCGGAGAGTCCATGTTCAAGTTTTCGCAGCGACACACCTGACGATGGTGGAGCGAGAGAAATAAGACTATTGATAAATTTTGAAGATGATACGAGTCTCCGCTAATCAGCTGGATGGGTATCAGGTAGACAAAGCTGCCAGCGCGCTCAGAAGACACGAAGAAGCATTGGAAAGCAATACAGAATGCACGTATGAAAGGAACTTCTATCTTATCTAGAGTCATGTTGGTGCGGCCGATGTCGCCGAGGGCCGGTGAAAAGACACTGTGGGTCAGTGACTGAGGACAGACAGATGGTTCAGAGGCATTAAAAATACAGGTGCTACAAAGGGGCGACTTGCTATAGATACATTCCACCATCTTCACCTTCGTTGTGATCTGCAGACCCTGCGTCAATAGGGTAGCCCGCAGGAGAGACTTGTAATGTCTCAACGTGTGCCCTGTTCTGAAACGCTGCCGAGCTCTCTGTACCATTTATGTCCGACAGACTGTAGTGACCGCTTGATGGATTCAGACCCTTGGCTTCGAGGGCTGTCTTCAGCATGGAAATTCTTTCTTTTTGAGAGGCACTGTCGAAAGAGAATCAATATCGACCAGGGAGTAAAACGGAACCACATACATCACTGCATCGTTCTCATTCAGTGCGTCCAAGAGGACGTTGTCACATTCAGACAGTCCTGAAAGGTGCTCGTTGAGTTCACGCTGAGTCCTATTGAGGTGCTTGAGTGAGTTTTGCAAACGCGAAATCTCTGCGAATTGTATGTTTGTGCGACGTTGGAGTAAAATATAGCGTACAAAAGACAGTACCTTCTGTTATAATGGGGATTTCGAGCTCCAGGAGCTGTGCGAATGAGAACGGTTGGGCATGGCGAGGCTGATTGTCCATGTCCAGATTCCACGAATCTAATTCTAAACAAACCCAAATTCAGCACTGGCAAAGCAATGACGTCATCATACATTTTTGGCACTGACACCTGACTTTAAACAGCTGGAAACAAAGCTTCTTAGGCTCAGAGTTCTATTATAACTAGTACTTGCGTTGTTATGCAAATGTACACATTCGACGTTCGTCTATATGCCCAGCCCATAAAGATGTCCCCATGATAACAAGTAAAAGAAGTTGGCTGACAGCCCAACTCAGTCCGACGTACAACCACGCTCTCTTCGCACTCAAAGCGCCAACCTCAACTGCGAACGTGCTCACCGTTGTCAGACACCCACAGTACCCATCACTAAGGCCTTGCAGAATAGCACACGCGTTTTCCGAAGGCAATCTCGGCGTGCGCTGCAGCACGTGGAACGCACCCAGGAGCGCGGTACCCGCCGTATTCGCAGTGAAAGTACCGAGAGGGAAAAGTTTAACTAAAGGCGTGAGCTTCACTGCGAGGAGGTATCGCGTGAGTGTGCCTGGGAAAGAGAAGAGCAGAGCAGCAGTGGCTTGATGCCGAAAGGAAGCAGAAGTCTTGAAGTACGCGGGTATAGTCGCAGCATAAATGAGGACGGAGAGAACTCTGAAGATATGCCGTATAATGGGGGGAGCTGGTCTGACTCGAGGAATGTAATGCACAACCAGGTGCGAAAGATGAAGGCCTAATGTCACAGAGGAAAGTGATATAGCAAGAGTGAAAATCGATTGAGCAAGGCCGTCGATAACCTGTCCGTATAATTAGCGGCGTTCTTAAATTTACGATGGAATGAACATGTACATCGCGAAACCAATCTCGATGAGCATGGTTGGAGTTTTCCCAAGCCAGGAAGACGTCTAATTGCCAGCTTGAAAAGGTTGTTAAGGATCCACAAAAGCCTTCGCAAAAAGATGTGTAAGTATAACAAAACGAGGTCCGCATATTGCGCTGAATGAGTACCTGTCGTGATTGCGGTATACAGCGGCGCGTAGCTGTATGCAGGAATTAGTTCATAAAATAGTAGACGCAGTCTACCACCTACTAAGCCCCCATTTGGTCCTTCAACCCCAGTGAAAACCCCATGACCAAGCAACCTGCCGCTTGTACCCACGCAAGGGGGAATATCGAGTCTCCGTCATAGGTTGAAAGTGCCAGCAGACCCAGACGTGCGAGTACACCAAACACCGACCCAGGCATCAGTGAAGTAAGGACCGGCAGGGAAAGCGGCGCATAAGTCTTCGCAGTTGACTCGCCTAATGTACCTTCCTCTCCTTCCGCCGCAGTCGGGGGCTCTTGTATGCCTGTAAGGGACTCGGCGTCATGGCCACGTTCAAGATCTTGCGACGCTGGGTCGATGGCTTCGGCGACTTCACTCGGGGGTCGTGGAGTAACCGGTCCATCGATTTTCTCGATGTCATTGGTTTGGGAAGATGAGCTGGACGGCATCTAGCATAGAGAGCTCTGTAAACGGCTGCTAGACATGATGTGGTGGCGCGTCGATCCCTTTTTGTGTTTGGCAGCCAAGAAAGTAGTATGTAAGCACAGATAGATATATATATGTTTTCTCTGGGCTCGCTCGTTTCCCTGAATTAATATTGTCTGGCCGGTTCTCTCGAAGAGCTGCAGGTCTCCGCCGCTTTATTTCATGTTCTTGCTACTGGTTATTTCTGCTCAAGTTGACAGCTCTTCGCATACTCAAACAGTATCCCAAGGCAGTGAAGAGGCATACGGTTGCAAAGAGGTCTTGCTGAGCTGAGATACTGTGGTCTGTACTTATTTTCTACAGTATCTAGAACAAGCAGCAGCTGGAACGGTGCACAGCGTACAGGCAGGAAGGGCATTCCCACCCGACATTCTCAACGCAAATATTAGTCTTCTCGATTTATTTGCTACGACCAGCTAAATGTCCAACATGGGTAGAGGCTGACTAGTATGAACGATGAGGCGGCCTACAGTGTTGTTATCCTGTTCAACATAAGATGGTACAAGCAAGACAAACAAAACAAACGCAGACTCTGCGAGATTAATATTGTCAGAAGAAAGCGAAGCCCTGCCCGAGTATCGGTTTCCTCGTGCAACGCATTATAATCTTCACCATAGTCGTTCTTGGTGTCGTCATTAGGCTGAACAGGGCTGGAGCGCTTGCCCTGCTGCCTTGGTATACTTGACCGATGTATGAGAACAACAGAAAGGGACCAGAATACATACATGACATGTCTTCAGGGCCGGCAACTACAGAAGTAAATAAGTAAAGCCTGTGCAGCTGAAATGAAATTATTATTATTGCATCCATGGCTGTACTCACGATCCGTGAGGACATTCGGTCTTTTCTTCATCAACTACCATGGCTCCCAAGTCAGCCATCCCAATGTTCTACTATGCACTATTCGGCATCTACGAGCCACTGTTGACCGTTACGGGTTTCATCGGTGCACTCATTGACCCGAAGACGGTGAGTATCGCAGCGTCATTCACACTGCCTAATCTTTACACAAGAATACAGACACACGATGGACAAGCCCCTTGGCCGCTCGGCATGCCGCCACAAGAGGAGCTTCCGCTCGCTACACATGTAACCATCCTGCAGGTTGGACCATAGACTTTTTTTTTTGTTCATTATTTTACCGCAGGTGAACTAATGGCTTTCCGGTTTCCCGGTTCAGCTCGCCCACGTCTGCGGACTCCTAGGTATCGTCAACGCCTTCGTCCTACATGCATGCGCGAAGCACCTCGCATTTTCCCCTGCTCTCCAAGAAAACATTGTCCGCGCATTGCTTACTCCGTTGGTTGTGGGTGACGTGGTGCACATCTGGGTGACGCTGTGGCCACTTGGAGACAGCAGATGGGACGTATGTAAATGGAGTCCGCTCCTGTGGACAACGGTCGTATTGGGAATGTCTCTTCTCGTTCCTAGGCTCATGTGGCATCTGGGCATTTGGCGGTATGTAGATAAACGAGACGGACAGAAGAGGGAGGGAGGTCAAGTCAACAAGAGGAAGTAATGCTGAGCTATCGGGAGGTACGCATGATTAAGTTATTTTATACTCTCAAAGGCCATAATTAGATCAGATGGATAAGATTTATACTGCCGAATAGATTGTTCATTATTCCAGAAGATAATCTGTTAGTGAAATATGGTCAGCAGGTGGTTCATCTAAAACGAGAAAATTATGAATTAGAAAGATGGTCATATTAGATCAAGAAAGGCTCAGCGGAAACCAGAGATTCTCTGAACGTGTCAGGAATTGTCACAGGGATCCCTCGACCACTTTTTGTAATCATTCGAAAATGTATCCCGAAATTAAAGAGAAACTCACCTGACATCCAGCCGCAAATTATCGTCAAGTTATTGAAACGAGAAGTTCTATGTACGCAACTTTACCTTTTGTGTGAGGTAGGTGTGGCGTCTTGAGATTGTTGGGACTGCCGTTCGGATAGACGCTTCCGTCCTGCTGCCCGGTGTGCATCCCACCAGTTGAAGCCCCAAGATTGAAAGAGACCGAACGTAGCAGACGAAAGCCAGTATACTATGATAGACTACAATGGGAAGTTGTGAGAAGGAAGCTGGGCAGAGCGAACAAGCACGTACGCCATCCACCATAACACCGATTACAATTCTCAGAACCGAAAAGAGCCGTAGTGAACCCTGCACAACATCCTTTATATGTGGGATTACTGGAATACCCTGCTCTCGCTTCTGTGCATCCAATGTTTTGCGCTCCTCCTCAATCCGTGCGGAGCGTGCAACACGTTCGGCTCCAACAAACCATCCTCCAGTCTCGACATTTGCGAGAGTTATGAGTCCCAGTGCAATTGGGAGCATGCCTGTTGAATCTGGTCGTGCGAGTGATGTAAGAGTGAGGAAGGTCTCATCGTCAAGTGGCGTAGGGCGCATGGCAAGTGACGAGGAAACTGTAGTGGAGAAGACAAACAACGGAAGCTGGGTAATAGCAGGGACGAGCATTGTTGGCATGGGTGAACATGAATAAGTAGCAAATAACTCTCGACGACGAATATCAATCTTCGATAAAAATGAGATTGGCACTTTCTTTGATTGCTAGGCTGAAGAAAAACGTACTGCATGCCTCAATCTCTCCAAATGCACTTTCTTGAAGTGTGCAAGACCGAGTTTGTCGAGACCCGCGAACTTCATTTCGTGCGCAATGTGCACTGCAGCATCTTTTCTATAAGCCTTTAGTTCCGGGACAGCCATTTCCTCGAGACGCCATTGCCGCCTTTTCGCCTGCAAAAGTTTTAAGCTTATAAGTATAATAACTTCAAGAAAAGAGAGTAGAAGAAACGTATTGACCCAGATGGAGAATGGTAACGTGAATATGAGGCGAGAAAGTACGGTGGTTAAAATAATCGTTGACGCATACGGCGGGAATGGGTTTGGCCAGGGCAACGCGAGGGCAAGATCAAGGAAACCATCGGTAATTGGCTGTAGGCTTCCTGACCCGGACCAAAATTTTCGATGCTCATTGTACCTAGAATATCGTTGGAATGATGATGAGAGGGGCCGTCGAGTGTGGTGTGTTATGGGAGCATAGCTGCGAGAGGCAAACATCGTCTGAAACATCGGACCCCGCGTCCCACTTTTTGAAAAACCAATTTGTTATCATTAATGTTGTAATTTTCCTATTTCTTACTACTTTTTCTGACTCCTGAGTTCCTTGACTTCATGACTTGTTCATGCAGTCCGGGCTCATCTTGCATGCACATAATTAGGATTTCAAGTGACAGCAATAATAATAATACCAATTTGAAATTAATCAAGATACGAAGGGATTTTTTCGGTCAGCAAGTCTAGGAAATGCACTGTTCAATGCCAAAACGACCATCTGGCGCTCATGCGAAATATATCCTCTCATTAAACCCTTATAAATCATATTTGCGACGAAGCATTCAACCTCCTCCACTTCAACTCTCATTCCGACAACGCGCACGGCGCAGTGGAACATGTGAACTGGGATCCGCGTACTTCGGTCGAGTAGTATCCATCTATGCAGTGTCAGAAAGCAAGATATATTGCAGAAGGTTGGAGCTTACACTTTTCTGAACAGACCTCTCATGACGAGTTCTCGGGCTCGTTCGAAAACTAACCATGCGTTTAATTCAAGCAATCTTTTCTCCCACTTGAACAGAGCAACATCATATGCTTTTATGTCTGCTTTTCGTATTGCAGCAATGAAAGGGTTATAAACTTCCGCCAACAGCGGAAATCGCTCGAGAAGATTGTCTGACGGAAGATGTCCACGAAGGATCCGCAACGGTATAAGATACGAAAGTATTCGCCTAGTAAATGTGTTCAGCGAGGAGGAAGTAAGGCAACGGTAAAGCTCACTGTTGATTCATCTGTGCGTCAGCATGGCAATTATAAAATGAGTACGTTAACTCTTGCTCGGCCTAGACATGCGCAGAATATGCATGAGTACACACCGAAAGCTGATAGTTACTGATTGACAAACCTTCTCGAAGTCTTCGTTGAGAAATGCAATAACTCCGATATAATATCTATACGTAACCTGCGAGACGCTATTCGTCGTTACTTGGACCCTATTCGAATAGAAGAGCATACCTGATGAGCTCTTGGATAGGACGACAAAGGCGGAATATCCTTATTTGCCTCCAGAGCGCGAAGTATGTTCCGAGAAAGTGCTATTCGTTTGACCTAAAATACGGTCAAATTAGGAACCCAACAACCAATCGACCAACTCACCCGGAAGTAACATTTTATGACTAAACCCACTGCATAATAAACACCCCATTTGCGCGACTCGGCTGCTGGTGATGACCTTGTCATGTCATCTGTCTGAACCAAATTAATAGACAAAGTAATTGTTGACATACCGGTCGGTCACGCAATGCGAAAAGGCTTTGGTTATGATTCGTGCCGCTTCTTCCATGCAATCAGTTTTCTGGGTTGCTATGTCTGCCTAAAACACTGGTGAGCGACGAAACGGCCTTGCAGAGTCGAACTCACATCATAAGCAATGTCTCTCAAATCTCTTAAAATAGCAAATAATGCGGACAATGTCCACCCCGTGTTATTCGTGAAGAACCGATAGAATAAACTATCCACGAAGATAAATATTACGGAATTTGGCGATCAAACAAGAGAAAACTGCACACGAGACAAGTTGGGAGTGTTCTTTGAATGCGTCGGCTGATTTGTTATTCGAGATGAAATTGACCACTAGGGCATAAGAGATGGCGATTTCATCCCAAGGCGCAACCAATGAGCCTTCATATGCTGAAAGCATTTGACGCTGTGGGACATGAGCATACTTGTTCAGCTCCTTTCTCCGGCTCGTACGGACTCACAGTCGGGTTACGGAATTCCTTTGTGAAGTCTTTTGCATGTGGACTTGTCGGTCGTAATAAATAAGCAAGGTGAGGACCCTGCTGCTGAAGCACGGCCGTTCCTAGCATGGACAGATATTCCGTGAAGGTAATGGTCATTGCGAGTTCAAGACCGCCTTATAACTGCGTCTATTGCAGAAAAATTGTGGCAGTAATGAGGTTCAATAATGGCCACAAGCTGATGTACGTGAAGAAGAAGAGCGTGCTTGGCGTAGTCGACAGAAGGTCTTCGAGTACTTCTCCGAAAATGGTGCGACGCACCCTACACTACTAGCACCTCGAAGCCCGTTAATATTCGAATATCCAGCTGCATTGAAATTAATGGCCCTTCAACCATCACTGAAACCTTTGTTAATTGCGGGAAAAGCTGATTCTCCTCATACCCTTGACNTTTTTTGGTGCGTTCAAAATAAATAGACAACTTTCAAATCATACATTGAGTGTTGCGTCACTACAGTGGACTACGTTTGTCCCTTCAGGTACATCTGAAGTACAAACCCGGAAGAACTCTTATATATAATTATCCTGCCATAGCGCAAAACTAGCCCTGACTGTCGACAACGTGCTGAAACCGCTTCTCGATGCTGGAGGAAAATACGATGGTAAAATTAAGGCCATCATTCGACTTCAAGTTCAGCCTTGGCATAGTTCCTCAACATTGACGCATGAGTCGGCCTTGGCTGTGAGTCGGTGCATACTACAAGAAGGTGTCGACGAGTTTCATTAGGCAAATCTCAAGGTCGCTCGTGTTACACCAGAGAAGTTCTGGCCTTACTCGGTTGAGGTGTGTTACTACCATCATAATTCACGAAGCATACAATTCATAAGTTGACTGCTCGCGTTAGTTGTTTAAGAATCAGACAAACTTTTTCGATATTCCCACCGCAAATTTGTCGCCGACGCAAATTCGTGAAAAGCTTGTCGAATTGGCCTTGCCTGTTGTTGGTGCTGACCAGAAAGACGCGCTGGTAGATCTCCTTACATTCAAGAGCTCCCAGAACGGAGGAATAGCCGTCACGGACGATCTCAAGTATACAGGTTTGTTGGTGATGCTCTCCCGGGCCTAGATTATTTAACGAGGTTTCTCATGTATCTTCATTGCAGTCAAGTTCGCAAGGCAGAATGGCATCCACGTCACTCCCACTGTACTATGGGATGGGTTGATTGCCAACGAAATTTCAAGCTCCTGGGGTGAAACGGAGTGGAGTATATTTTTGGAAACTAAAGTTGCTGTATAAAACAATGTAAGTAGAAGATGCGACTACAAAATTAACGGTGCCTGAAGTGTAATAAAAAGAATTTGTACTATTTTTCAACGTTTCCTGTTATGAGCATGTTCTTAAGGCGAGCATGGACAGCCTTTGCATCCGCTCGACCTCTACTCAGGTTCATCACAAGTCCCAACAGTTTGTTCAAAACATTGGTGTTGCCTTTACGCACGACTTCAGCTTCCTCAGGCAATGCTTCTATTGCCTTGAGACAAAGCTCGTTGATGAAATTTTCAACGACATCGTCATCAGAATCAAGAGCCAGTAGCGATAGTTCCCGTGCAAGAGCTGCAGGAGAATCGTTCGTCCTCGTTTCTACTATGTGCTTAAGCAAGTTCTTCCCAGAGGTGCCTATCATATGAATTCGTTAATCATCATTCTCTGTATTGAAAACACCGCGTACTGGTCATCATCTTGCTCTCTACCAGATCAATGAGTTCACGCATTTGAGCGACCGAAACAGGGTTGTCTTTGAACGTCTCCTTTCTCGCAACGAGTAGACTATAAAGATCGTGGGTTATCCTAGTTATGACCGTCAAAAGAACCTGATTAACCATGAGAAAATATCAACAAACCAGTTGAAGGCAATTTTCGGGTCGTGACCATTTCCAACATCTTCATAAAAGGAGGCAAATCCTTGACCTAATTGTCCGTCAAACCCGACTTCACGACCTGCGTCGATCGATAAGAGGAAGTCAACATCTCTTGGAGTTAGGCCTTTCTCAAGAAGACGAGAACGAGATGCTTCCGGAAGTTCTGGCATTGAATCTCGAATGGATTCAACATATTTCTAAAAAAANTTCAGTTGCAGGATATATAAGTACGGTGTATTCACATACATCTTCAATAATGAGAGGTGGCAGATTTGGGTCTGGCATATAACGATAATCCGGAACATCTTCTTTGCTTCTCATTGGATACGTCTCCGCTCTATGTTCATCAAAGCCACGAGTCTCTTGAAAAACGACTCCACCTCCTTCAATTAGAGAGATATGGCGGAAAGCCTCGGAGGCTAGATTCCACTGAGTTTTATTATATTTTGAGAGTTTGATTTAGATATTCACTAATAGCCATCATTATAAATTTGATGCTGTTGAGGTTCTTGATTTCGCATCTCGTTCCTATGGGCTCACCGACGCGGTTTACCGAAACGTTGACATCGCATCTTAGAGAACCCTTAAAGAGTAAAATTAGACAGTATGACGCTGTAAGAAGGTGTCATTTACTTGCTCCATGTTGCCATCGCTAGATCCTACTGAACGAAGCAAGGCTTGCAGAGTTCTTACATATTCACCTGCCTGATCAGGTGTTCTGATCCAGAAGCCGGTAAGTAGGCATCCATTTTCACTTGAAGACAAGCTAACTTCATGTCAGGCTCCGATACTATTTCCATAAGACCAGTCCCAGCTCGATTTAAGTCAATGATTGAGTACTGATCAGTAGAATCAAATGACGACTTCGAAGTGTCCTTATGCGATAATATGAGTATTAAAAGGGCTTTCTGGTTAACATTCTATATTTCTCACTTGTTCCAGTTGTATTTGTTTGATCTTGACAGATATCTCGTTTCTATGAAGTCTGAGGTGGCCTCCTCTCGCAAGAGGTGCTACATAGATTTGTACTTAGTAATTGAGTAATAAGTGACCATTGAAATCACACCGTAGTGTTGAGTGATTTGGTAACCACTGGGAAGGTCAGAGTAAAAATAATGTTTTCGGTCGAAAGCCGAGCGATACTGAATGCGCGAGTTCAAGGCGACCGCTGTACGAATTGCGAGATCTACACAAGACGAGTTTAGTTTCTGGTAGCAATAGTTGATTAGCACTCATCCGTCAAGATAATTGAAGAAACGGAAATGCTGACAGGCAAAGTGCCTGGAAAGGACGTGTCAAAGACGTCGACATGAGTATTTTCTTGTTCATCGTATGTAGAGGTCCAAGCGTCTATGTTAATGTCTGTCATTTCACGCAGCTTACACTTGTAGGACAAAGAAACGAACGCGAGAATAGTTTCGCTCGAGACTTGATTTGAGCATGGACTTCGAGACCTACGACAAGTTCCCAGCCTAGCCATCTGTCATCATTTATCGAAGCTGACTTAGCAGAGAAAGAAGAGCGACGAAAAGAATTCTTTGCGGGTACGACTGTTTCAATACACGTTTTAAAACATGATCGCTTGAACATGAAGGAGATGGTTAGTCTTTAGTCTTCCGATTGCGAATCACGCGCGAAAGTAATGTCAGGCTCACCGTGGGAAGTGCTTCACGTGTAAGACGCGTCCTAATCTTTGACAAACAACGCGTCTCGCTTGCCACTCACGCTTCTCCTCCATTACCGACGCCGTCTCCGTGACCATTTTTTCTCAAACAAATACGCTCATTACTACTTTGTACAATCTACCACAATGCATAGTCTTTCCTTTATAACAGCCTTCGCCTTGGTCCTCTTTTCTCTTTCTTCTCACCTAGTATCTGCCACTTCTATTGCCCGCCACTCGGACGAGGATCTCCGGAAACAATACTCGCATGCTCACTCTCTCGGGGAAAACTATGACTTTGACCCTCGTGAATGGCATAACGTTAATGTTACAGACCTAACTTATAAGTATGATCATCCTGCTCTGAGCAAACGTAATCCAGAGTCTTCGTCCGAGTCACCCAAGGAGTCACTAGGTGGCACCATTTCCCACCTCATAAATGATATTTGGAACGGGCTGAAAGGAACTGGGGCTCCTGAATCCGTGAAGATAACTTGGTGAGCTTCTGCAATAATTTAGTTCTACCTTTCTGACATTCATTTTCGACGTTGAAAGGTATACGGGACATGATCTTCTTAATCCAAGCTGCTGGTCTAAATCTGACTGGGCTCCGACCGTAAACTAAACTTACATCTATGCCCTACCTTTACTAATTATTTTGGTATAGGATAACTCCTTTGCATGTGCATTGACCTTGGAAGGTTGGGATTCGCGGCCGAAGTGCTTCAAGTTTATTGAATGTGTGTATAACTTCACCTAAAGATGACGCTAGGATCAACTTAAATATTCGCCTCGTTTAGTATGCAACGGGCCTAAAAAATGTGTTTTTGTTCGCGTTGTCGATTCTTGCGCAGGATGTGCTCCAGGATCCAAACATGTCGATCTCACGAAGAGCGCATTCTCGCAGCTAGCAAATATAGACGAAGGTGTTTTAAATGTACAAATGAGGATCGCAACAGAACCTAGTAATTGGTTTGAAGATCTTTGGGGACCAAAGGCGTAGATCGGTTATTATCTTATTTCACCGTCGGATGGATAACATTAACACTGCAGCGGCCAACATGTACACACTATTGTAGACTATTTCCACATTATGTATTACTACTCGACCCGCCAGATTCTTTGAAAAGAGTCATGTATGAATATATCGTCACAACGCCAACTACGGATTTAAACATGAATTGCGACCCTTTTTCTTTTCTTCATGTCAGTCGTCATGACTTTATCCCTGAGCTCTTTGATTTTCTCTTCATCGTCCGTGTTCTCAAGAAGAGAAGCAGTCCTTGAGGCTTCTTCCTGTCTCTTCAAGTAACGCAGACCTGCAAGATTGTATCCGACAATCTCCTTTTGCTTTACCAGGGCGTCCCGCAGATGTTTACGCAATGGAATCAATGATGAGCGTAACGCGCGATGCGTAACGATCTGGTGGTGATGAGTCTTCAGGAGAAAAACCATGATGCGGGACACGAGCATGATATTCCGACACTAACCATGTTTAGCCCCTGCAAAATTCGACGCTGATTAAAAGTGAAAACTACCTTAGCGGCCCATTCATTTAAATAAACCATAAAGCTCAACACTTTGCCAAAAGGCAGCACAAGAAGAGCATCTAGCAAAGCTGGATTTTGGATTTTCTCGATGACCATCAGCACGTATTCATCTGGCTCCATGTCATACGCCGCAAGAACACCATTCCTCGGCGGCGGTTGCACCTTTTCCGCATCGTTGGGGGAGAGTTTTGATTTCGCATCCTGGTAAGCGGCAAGAGAAGCACGCTCTTTATCGGCAAGCTCTAGCGCTTCTATGATGCGCTCACCGACCATGAGGGTTTCAGTAGTCTGCTTCGATACGGATGTTGCTTCCGCGGTGGGCTGCATTGCTCCCTCAGCATCAGGTGCGCCGGATCCAATGGCAGCGTCTGAGCGGTTCATCGTTTCGACAAGCCCATTTTCGTAGATTTTTTCGAGCTCAAGTTCGCGCTCTTCTTCCAGAAAGAGCTATAATACGATTATAATTGTAAATAACATCGCACTAAGGAGACATACTTATTCGGTACTTACGGGTTCATCAAGCTTCTCCCACACACGAATGGATTTGTCATGTGAGCCTGTCACAACGAATTTACCCTGATGACTGACAGCCAACGCCCAGATTTCTCCATGATGACCTTCTAGTTTTTGAATATTTTCAAACTAATTAGGGTTGTATCAGATTCCAACGGCAATGAACAAGACGGTGAGTCTCACCTTATCTCCATCCCAGTATTTGAGAAGCTTGTCTTTACTAACACTCCAGAAGTAGTGCGAGTCCAATCCCTTTTCAAACGCTACCTGCATAATACTCTCGTCATGCGCGAAGATAGACTTATGGCAGTCGCCGAAGTCAAGTCCCCAAATCTTTATGTTTTTATCAGCGGAGCAGGTGACGATGAGTTTCGAGTCATCCGATATGTCCATGGATAAAACTGGTAACTAAAGTGGACGATATCGTCAGTTTGATTGTTGCCATAGGAAGGCAGCAGCGTCACCTTATGTCCATAAAGCGACAAGAAAAACTTTAGAGTGTCTTGATAGAAGATCTTAACCGTCGAATCTAATAAGGATACAGCAAGTAGCTTCATGTTTGGACTATACCGCACGCTCAAGACATCATCGGTCATTTTCAACGTCCGAACATGAACCAATGACTGTATAAGGCCCAGCGTGTACGTTGCGTCTGTTGTATCCCGCTCAAACTCCCAGAACTTAATATCCTTATCTGCGCCACCAGTGACAAGTACTTGTCCATCAGGACGTACGTGCATAGACCAAATAGTTGAGGTATGAGCTTTGACCGTCTCCAATAACGATGATGATGCGATATCAAAAAGCAAGATCTCGCCGGTCTTTACCCCAACAGCTATCTATAGATTATCGACCTTATGTAAGGATTCTATAGCCTTTGTATATTCTGATAACTCACCTGTCTATCCCCAGGTAAGAATGTGCTGCAAATCGCATATGAACAATCTAACGTTCGAATGCATACTGTAGTCATCATGTTCCATATTTTAAGCGACCCTTAAGGATAAGAAAGCTTGAGCTAAGACAATTAGTCTAGGAACAGATAGATCTAACCGTTCGACGCAGAAGCTAATAATTGATCATCGGAACTTAAGCACAAAGTCCGTACATCGGTATGATGTCCAGGTAAATCAAGCGAATAAAGGCGAGTCGTCTCCGGAGGGTTGTCTTTGTTTTTTGTCGGAATGGGAATGTTGTAGACCTCCAGTGAGTTTGTGGCAAGAGCGGTCAAGAGCTGCAATGAGAGTAAATCGGAAAATCAGCTAAACTAGAAGTGTAGATTCCGCATACATGTGTTCCTTTCCCTGTATCTTCTTCGGAGAAAGAAAAGGATCTTATTTTCCCACTGGCACGTACTACGAGATACGGCGTGAAAAGGTCTGCAAGTCTTATTTGCTCAGCATCGATGTTGTCGTCATCTGCCTCTGCTGTCTCTTTGCCCTTCTCTTTCCTAGAGTCATTATTACTCTTGGATTTCGCCTTTTCCCGCTCGCGTTTCCTTCTTCGTGCAAGCTTTTTCCGTATTTCCTCCTTAGTGCGTATCCGGAATACATCTATTGTTTTATCGTGGGACTGGACGGCGAGAAATGCACGTGTCCGATGGAAAAGGAGTTGAGAGACTCTGTGTCGAGTAGATAGAGGAAGAGTCGTCTCGAAGTGGATCATTTTGGATACCTGTCGAGAAAAAAATGAACAAATAAGCAACCTCATTTTTCAGTCTTGAATATACCTCTCCTGTCTCTTTTTCTTTAAGCCCGATAGCAAGTGCTTCGTGGTCGACCCTCCAGGCTTTCAACTCTCCCTCCCCACCTCCTGTGAAAATCAAGTCCTGACCGGGATTGACGTCCAGGGTCCAGATTTCTGTCGGATGTGCTACAATGGTCTGAACACAGTGTTGTGTAGACAAGTCCCAAAGCTTCATGAGTGTATCCTTTGAGGTTGTCAGAAGGAAATCCACTGATGGGTTAATCGAGGACGTGGAAGCTGAGTATGTTGGCGTAGTGAGAAATCGTATCCCTGTGATTTCATTGCGATGGCCGCGCAGCCTATCAGCTGTTATGAGCGAGCGAGCGAGCAATAGCTCAATCCATAGTAAAGACGCACCGGAAAAGCCCTGCCTCGCCGACAACGTCCCATAAAATGAGGTCTGTATCTTGCGAGCCAGATGCGAGTCTCACTCCAGAGCGATCGAAGCACAAAGTGGTCACAGACTTCTTATGACCGTTGAATGTTGCAATGACACCTTTTGTTTGCGAGTTCCACAGGCGAATGGAACCATCCGCATAACCAACAGCGAACATGTCTTTCCATGGAGACTGCTCGATACATGTAACTTCCGCACGGTGACCGGTTTCGTGCCATAAGGCGAACTATAGAGAAGTATAATTTCAGGCAAAAATGAATGAGCCAACAAGCTTTACCATTTGCGCCTTTTTGACGTCCCAGACGAAGACATCCTCGAGAGCGGGAACAAAAGCAAGTTTGCCATTCCAGATAGAATTTGAGCCCGAGCTACACACGAGCCCAAATGCCTGTGCACACCTTGTCAGACATCAACACCACAACTATCATGTATTGTGTGTACCTCGGTTGGGCCGTGTCTTAGATATTCTTTAACCATTATGGCTGAGAAGATGGAGTAACAAATGGACGGTGGTGCTCAGTGATTTTTTTTTTTCGCGACGAAGTTCTCCGTGCCCCCAGACAGTTAGGTCNGGGGGTCCTTGAGACTATTACGGGCAATATACATACGTACGAAATAAAAAAGTTCAGGCTGGAGGGATCCATAGCACAATTCGAAGCCACGTAGTCTCAAATACTTTTCCGCCTAGAGTTAGAATTAGTATTAAGAGCTCAAAATAATCTCTACAAAATAGAGGGAATTTCTCCNTTTTTTTGGTGAACTTGAATGCACAAATAAACCCAAATGCGGACCTTTTTTGGCAAGCGTTGCCTTCCCCATGAGGACTAACTTAACTTTTTTATTTATTAATATTCACTTAAGTAACGGATCATGATGACTCCCGCACGGTTTGAACGCAGACGTTCCATATCCTCTGCAACAAAAGCCTTATTGAACTCACCCGCAGGCCTCGAAGCTGCTAACAGGTTTTTGACCTTCGTTAATGCATCTCCGACTCCATTCCATGCAGTACAACACGCGGCATTGAGGCTTGACAATGCTGGGTTTGCCAAGGTCAGATCGCTTGCCACTTCCATAGCCTTATTTTTCGGCTTATCTTGAAGATTTGCAGCTATATGAGCAAGATAAGTGGGATCTAAAAGCTGGTGGAAAATATTACTTCACAAGGTGAATATTTGTCCGTTCTCTAAGCATTTGTTTTATTATTATTGTCTGAGGACTCTGTAACTTTGCAGGAACCAGACTTCCTTGTTAGCGTTTACGCTTCCTCAGAAGTGGAAGCATGGAACTGGAGCTTCGATTGTAGCCACACATGTGGACAGCCCTAACTTGCGGATAAGACCAATCTCAAAACGCTCGAGCGCAGGTTACCTCCAGGTCGGAGTTGAAACGTATGCAACGCACCTAAAGTAAAGCCATATTCTCATCAGTATTTCTCTTACAGCTATGGAGGTGGAATCTGGCATTCATGGTTAGATCGCGACCTCTCTCTCGCAGGCCGAGTTATCACGTCGGATAAAGATGGCAGCTTCAGTTCCAAGTTGATCAAGATTGATCGCCCAATAATTCGTATCCCCACACTGGCCATACATCGTTAGGATTTCCCTCGTTTGATGTCATTAGGCACTGAAGATTTTTTGCAGTTGACCGCAATGTAAACGACTCATTCAAATTTAATCAAGAGACTGAGATGGTTTGCTATATTTGCCCCAAATAACCCAATATACTGAAGTGTTTTCTAGGTTCCGATTCTTGGTTTAATTTCGTCGGAGCTCAATGGGCCTTCGAAAGAGATGAAATTTGAAGATATGAAGACAGCATCAAGCATACAAAGTGACCATCACCCAGCTCTTTTGTCGCTCCTTGCGGATGAACTGTCCGTGCACTCCGAGCAGATTCACGATTTTGAATTGTATGTTCAGTAAAACAATTTTCGCCTGAGCTATCTTATATTTCGGCTGTAGGCACCTTTATGATACGCAGCAGTCTACTCTTGGGGGTATCAGTAACGAATTTATTTTCAGCTCAAGGATGGACAATCTTGTATCTTCGTGAGTGCTGGTCTTACAACGGTTGAGAGGGGTGGATTGATATTTTTGAAGGTTCTGTGCCACTGAAGCTATGGCAGAAAGCGTCGCATCCGAGTCGTTCTCTGTCCTTGAAGGGAACGTGAATGTAATTGCTTTATTCAACCACGAAGAAGTCGGCTCAGTTTCTTCGACTGGCGCAGAGTCATCAATCATACCGTCGTTGCTCAGTCGGCTTTCTCCGTCTGCCGAAACTCTCAACCAGTCTATTGCGCGATCATTCCTGATCTCTGCGGATATGGGCCATGCTGTCCACCCGAACTTCACCAGCAAGCACGAAGAAAATCACAAACCTGTGATGAACGGTGGAATCGTCCTCAAAGTCAATGCAAAACAGAAGTATACGACAGATGCGATCAGTTCTTTCCTGGTTAAGAAACTAGTTGAAAAGAAAGGTGGGAAAGTGCAGGCCTATGAGGTCCGGAATGACATGTGGGTCTCCTATAATCTAATGTGCAAGTGATACTGCATCTGACTGTCTCATCGGCGATGCAGGGCGTGTGGCTCTACTGTCGGACGTAAGTAATATGACTATGACTCTCAACCATCGCGAGGGCTCATCGTGTTACCTATAGCTATGCTATCAAAACTTGGTGTGAGGTCCGTAGATGTTGGTAATGCTAGTACGTCTTAACAATTTTTGACAGATTTCATTCGCTGATTGCTTGACTTTTTTCCTAGTGTTGTCGATGCACTCAATCCGAGAGACGGCTGGCTCTCATGATGTTCAGAGTGCAATTGACCTTTTTTCTGCTTTTTTCGAGGGCTTTGCAGAGCTGGACAAAACGTTAAGTATGGAATAGTAGTTTGACACGTGTACTTTGTTTTGCGTGAGAGTACAATCTTCCAAATAGATTAGATTAATATTGTCAGTGATCGACGGTGACACGTCACTCAAACTTCAAACAGATTTGCCAGCGCAGACTATAAGCTGTCCTTGTCTGCAGGCTTGAAGTTGGCCTGTGCGGGAATATCAACAATGCGAATAATTCACCCTCTACTCCTATCACTCACGCTTTTTCCTTCGTACGTGTTTACACAAGAAGTCGACGCGGACGTGCACAAGGAGAAGCATGATTACCAAGTACGCAGGCATGTTAATAGTCAGAGCCTCTTTTATTGACAAACAACGGCCCCATAGAGCGACGTCGCAAGGCTTCGGAAAATAGTGATCAATAGGCAAGTCTGCTAAATAGTAATAATCAATTATGTTAAGCTGACACTGTCCATTGTCAGTCTTTACTCTCACCGGTGCGCTCATCTTGTTCTCAGCATGCAATCACGCGACTCATTTACAAGCACAGAGATGTCTTCCTCCGTGAACTTCTATCCAACGCGAATGATGCACTGGAGAAGCTCCGTCTCACCAGCCTGACTGATAAACAAGTTTGGGATGGGTCTGAACCATTGAACATCACAATCAAGGCGGTCAAGAACGAGGACGGCCTTGGCGGACGTGTAATTGTTGCCGGTGTGTTATTCAGCCATAATATTTTCTATGTTCTCTATTTTGCTAAATTTCTGTCAGACACCGGGATCGGAATGTCGCCTGACGAATTGACTGCCAACTTGGTACGGGAAAACCTCGAAAGAAGGTCTTCATTCTGTCTAAACACTTTTCTTTTCTACTCGTAGGGAACTCTCGCAAAATCGGGTACAATTGAATTCCTGCAGAAAGCAGAAAACACTGATGGGACTAATTCCGGAAACCTCATCGGCGCTTTCGGTCTTGGCTTTTATTCCTCTTTCCTTGTGGCGGATCGTGTTTATGTAGCAAGTCGTGCTCCAAAGACCTCCGCGAACCTAGACCCTGTTCAATATGTTTTCAGTTCATCCGCGGAAGAAAGCGCATTTGAGGTTTACCCTGATCCTCGTGGGAACACGTTAGGACGAGGTACCGAAATCACGCTGGTTTTGAAGGAGGACGCATATGAGTTTCTGGATACACACAGACTTCAGGAGCTCGTGTACGTTTACATTTCTACTGACAATAGTTCACATCTTAAATTGGAGTTTATAAACAAAGGAACAAACACTCGGCGTTCTCAAGCACTTTCCCCATTTATATGTTCCATCAATATGAGGATGAGGTTCCTATTGAAAATGAAGACTCCTTAGAGAATGAGAGGGTGGAAAAGGAATCCACTGATGAAGACGAGGATGAGGACGAGGCCGTTGTTGAAGACATTGATGATCCAGGAGCAGAACAAGACAAAAAAGGTCGAGACTAAAAAGATCATCGTCGATGAGTGGATGCATCTTAACCCGTTGCTCCCTGTCTGGCTAAGGCAAGCTTAAAGATCCACTGCTCGGTCCATTAAAGCTTATTCTTCCTGCAATGTCAGAGATCCAAAAGAAGTTACAGACGAGGAATATTCGCTTTTATATCAGGCTACCTTCCGCGATTTCGTACCACCCCTTGCGTGGCAGCATTTCTCTGGTGATACTGGTTCTGGAGTCTCTTTTAAGACAATTATATTCATTCCCTCGCGCCTGTGAGTAGGATTGCACAAAGCATATAAAAATCGTTAAATCATCTTTGGAACTCGAACAGCGACGAAAATTACTGGTCAGAGCTTAGTGCGCCTTCGACGAAAGACATTCGCTTGTTAGTTAAGCGTGTCTTTATTACGAACGATTTCGGAAGCGATGAGCCTTTACCTAAGTGGGCAAGTTGGATCAAGGTTATCATTGATGGTTCGTGCAATCCATCGTTCTATTGTTCACTCAATATAGTTGGTTCTAATTTGACCCTTTAGCGGACGATCTACCTCTAAATGTCTCTCGGGAGACCTTGCAGAGCTCGAAGTTTCTCAAGCAGATCAAACAAGTCATCGTCAAGCGTCTGATTCAGCTGTTAAGTAAAATTTCTGAAGAAGATTCAAAGAAGTTCGCGAAGGTTCAAGAGGTCTATGGGTCTATCATTAAACTCGGTGCAGTCGAGAGTTCCGCGAACAGAGAAAAGCTGACTACGCTCGTGAGATTCAGTACAACCCAAAGGAATGCGACGTCTTTGGATCAGGTAATATATACTTACATTTTTTTCTCTGAATGCCTTTATTGAACACAGATTTCGTAGTATCTTGAGAATCGTAAACAGGGCCAGAAGCAGATATTCTATCTCGCTGATGTTGGCAAGCCCATTGAATCTCTGAAAAAAAGCGTTTTCGTGGAAAAACTGGACGCTCGCGTGAGTTAGTTAGGTTCGACTGATAAAAGCCTGCTAATGCATCACTAGGGGTATGAAGTTCTCCTTCTAAATGAGCCTTTGGACGAAGTGCTCTTCCAACACCTCAAGCGATGGAGGTGCGTATAAATCAATTTACATAGTCAGATTCAACTCTAACGTTTGTGATAACTGATTTCAGAAAATTTTCATTTCAAGATGTGGCGAAAGCTGGACTGAAGTTCGGTGACGAAGGTAAAGATAGTTTCGAGTAATAATTCAAAGTCTTTTTGATAAGGTTGAACACTAGACCTCGATCCTGAAGAGGAGAAGGAACGAGAATATGAAATTAAGGAGAGATTTAAACCGCTTCTTAGTTGGCTGAAGGGCCAAGCTGGGGAAGTTGTCCGAGATGGTGCGAATCACGACAAATAATTTTGGGCGAGGTCGATAACACGACGACTTTTTTTTTTCAGTTGTCATCTCCAACAGGCTCGTAACAAGTCCATGTGCTATTGTTGCCGACGAATATGGCTATACCGCGAACGTAGAGAAATTAATCAGTAAGCGACATTTTATTATTCCGTAAGGTATACAAACGTCCGATTTCCTCCAGACGCTGCAAACAGAAGGCAAAACCAAGGACAGGACTTCATGCACCAGCATGCGAAAAAGCAGAAGCTCTTGGAAATCAACCCAAGATCTCCTCTGATTGAAGGTCTTCTCCGCCGCGTTGAGCTTCTTCCTGGCGAGGGTGAAGAAAAGGATTATGATGCGGAAGCTGAGTTGGCAGAAGCTGCAACAATCCTGATCGATGGCGCGCTTGTGCGCTCTGGTTTTGAGGTGCCTGATTCTGATGAGTACGTCCTTCTCTCACGTCATTTATAAATAAATTTAACGTGTACATAGGTTCTTCGCGCGTGTCGACCGGGTCCTTCGTCGGTCGCTAGGTGTGTCCGAGAGTGCGAAAACTGATGCTACCGTAAAACCAGCCCCGCCCGTTGATTCAGAACTGCCTTTGGATGACGATGAAACAGAATTCGTGTCCCCACCCTCTGAACCTCCGACATACTCTAAGACCAGTAGCAGTAAGCCACAGATCGTTCTACCCGAAGGGATGGCAGAGCATTTCCAGATCGAGATGGAGGAGATTCTTGACGATGAACCATTACATGATGAGCTGTAATTTAAATCATTTTGATCGAATAAAAATTTGTGATTGTGGGTGCAATGTAGTACCTGGCAAACCCTAGAGAGAAATCTAATGCTTCGGGTAAGCACTACATTTGGAGATGCTGTGCACGTGAACTCTAGCCCACCAACGAAACGTAGCTTGTCCAGGTTCATGTATTCATTCACTCGTTTCTTTCCTTACAAACGTCATATCCTGTACGTCCTCTGCTAGGCATAAACCGTCTTTAACTATAATCCTCCAAACTATGGCGTCGTTCTCTCGCCTTCAACTTGCAGCAGCACTGCTGGGTATGTACTTAACTTACAGTCTGAGCTATAGCCCATCTGGCGTGCCTCTGATGCATAACTACTGTTGACCATTAGAATATGACAATGATCCGGACAATCCAAAAGCGCCACGAAGGTCTGCGCATGACAGTGCTATATTTTCTCGTCTGCGGAGTGTCAACGGAAACATACACGCGACGAAGGAGGCAGACCGGAACGCTGATTACCTGGCCGTTGCCAAACCCAGTGATACGGGTCCACCGACAGAAACTGACAAGGAGCTTACAAGGAGGTCGAAGGTATCCATGGATATGCTTCATAATCCATTTGGAGGAGAGGAGGAAGAGGAACCAGAAGAGGACTTAGAAGTGGATCTTGCGTCCTGGGGACTCGACTCACTTATCTCCGACAAAAAGGCTACCAAAATTTCGAAGAATAATAAAGGAAAGGCGAAGTCGGATGTCCTTCCCAATACTCGCCGTTTGTCAACGTCTGGTTTTGGTTCAAGGCTAGACAACGGTCATGTGGCTCATTCTCGTTCTATAAGTATGTCGTTGGCAGAGTTTGGCGAAGGGGGGAAGTTATTGGACCCAACATCCGATGGTAGACGAAATACCATCTCTGGACCTCTTGACATCTCGGAGGGGAACGTTCTTGACCGACCTGGGGAGCGACGAAGGGCTTCGTCATATTCATTGACAGAGGATTTGTCCATTCGTCCTCCGACAAATTCTCTATCATCATATGAGAAGAAACGGGATACAATCCCGTTTCCTTCATCATCCCCAATTCTAGAACGAAATGAGGCGGATAGATTAAGTAGCTCTAGACCTCCATCACATCTAGTCAACTTATCGGGAGGACATGAACTAGGGCAATCTGATGAGCCGAATCCTTTCGCTATTCCACCCCCACCATTATCTCGTGCTTCACGTTTTGACCCAAAGTCTATTGCTCATGCACGGACCTTATCAAATGCAACGAGGCTTTCTGTTGTGCCTAAATCCACATACAACGAAGAGAACGATAATCTAGTTCTCCGTGCGCCGTCGAGAGTAGATGTCAAGTCTGCGCGCGATAAAAGATTGTCTGTTGCTTCGTTTGGCACTCGTGAAATGCTTGACGATGAGTATCAGTCTCATTACGGAGAAGATGAATATCGTGAGAGACGTTACTCTCGGTTAGATTTAATGCGGCCCAAAGTTCTCGTTATGCCTAGTCCGCTGCAATGCGTCTCTGCGGTACCTGTCCATAATAAGCCCACTCGCGATGGATTTCTGGACTCTACGGATGGAAGGCCTATGCCTCCGGGTGCTCGTACACCACGTATGTCTATGTTAGGTCTACCGACGTCTCTTAACGTTCCTGTCGCATCCAATTCATTCACTCCAAATCCTCGACTTAGTTTATCCGCTTCACAGCTTCTATTCCGCAACAGTCTGCTAGTAGATGGTCAAAGGGATGTCACTTATAATGATATTGACGGGTCTCTACAAAGAGCTGTGGAGGACGGTGAACAAGCGAAGCTAGACTTTCCGGAAGTAAAGGAGGAAAAAGCAACTTCAATTGCCCTATCTCCTACTGAAGAGACTAAAACATCGAGGCCTCCTGGAAAACTGTTCGGACGAAGCTTAATCGATGACCTTGAAACAAGAAAAGCAGAGATGCGAAGCAAGCAAAGGTGGGTTGAAGACATTTAAATTATACTTTTCGTTAATTAATCAATTTATCAGAGTCTTCACCGGAGACAAACGACCCTCCATGATGGATAGAAATGGGATAAAGAGATCGAGCACATTTATTGATCCAGACTCTCTTCAGCTCAAGACCGTGCCTGGAATACAGATTGAACCATCGGCTACCGATACAACCCTGACAAGACGTGGCTCACGCAACAGTCAACCTTTGTTGGCGATTGATGGTACTGGACAGATTGCAGAAACTGGCGTTCGTGAACCAAAACTAATGCAAACACGGTCTGTCTTTGGCGTTGATACAATTTGGGAGAGGGAGATGGCGAAATTGAAAGAGATAGAAGCCCAGGAGAGGGCTGAAGCTCAAGAGAGAAAGAAGCTGGAAAACGAAGAAGAGACGAAGAAGACGAAGAGGAAAAAGAAAGGCAAAGGCCCTGAAGTACAATTGAATAAAAACTTCCAGATATCGCCCTCGCCTACTTCGCCTGCTGCGGCATTCTCTCCTGAACATGAACATACACCATCACTCTCTCTACCTGATATTCCCTTAGTTACATCGAGGAAGCGAAGTGTGCCCATACCTGCCGATGATGATTCGGATTATGAAAGTAGTGCCAGTGAGGCAGCGCTCGGTCGGGCCGCTCCCCTCTTCGAAGAGGCCGTTGATCAATGGGTCTCTGATGACGAGAAGAGACCCGTACAGGCATCTAGAATTGGTCTTGGTTATTCTCTCAATCATCTGACGCCTGAAAACGACAGTGACGAAGATTTACCATTATCTATGGCTCTCCAGCGGGCATCGCATAAACTGTCTATTCCCATGACTGAATCCGACAATTCAGACGAAGACAAGCCATTGTCCTCGCTTCTGGACAAACCGAAGCTCAACATTCCTTCGATAGATCTTGACCAGCTCACTTCTCCGCATTCCGGCCTTCATTTGAACATTACTGATAATGATGACGAGGACGATGTTCCTCTTGGTATCAGAGCTTCGTGCCTTCCAGCTGGCGCCTCACATCTATCTGGAATCTTTGGTCTTTCAGCAGGAGGAAATGGCGACGATGATGACCGTCCGTTGAGCATGCACCCTGGACAGATTCGGAAGTCGCAGTTTCAGATGTTTGCCCAGACACAGCAACAACAACAGCTCTTTCAAGCGCAGATGGTGAACTCTATGGCATTCGCTCCCCCACCATCGATGCTGCTCATGACACCACCTTCTGTACCGTTTGCTCCTCAGCCTCCAATTCAGATGCAAGAACCTAACAAGTTCAACTCTGTTGACAGATGGAGACACGGCGTTGCCGTTGAAGGACCATCGTGATCGTCTTGATCTCTTTTGTGTTTTTCTTCCCCCTATCTGGTGCCTAACGCTCTTTTGCGCGCGTTTATTTTATTGGACAATTGATTGCTCTTCGGTTTATCTTACTTGTTCACGTCAAACTCATCACTCCGCATACCTATTCTCGTTTGTTTTGTCCTGTAACTTCGATATTTTAGAGCAATAATATTCTTGAGCTCATCATTTTTGCGAGATGACATTTGCTTTCATAGATGCGATACGATCAAATAAACATGGTATATCGAAGTCCGGTATGATAAACAAGCTGCTAGAACTAAAACCGAACCTACAGAATGACATAACATCGTAAAGACGGTCCAAAAAGCGTGCTGCACTACGTGGATGATTGTACCAGACGCTTTGCACCAAAAAAAAAAACTAATACCTATTAGCTGGTGATACAAAGTACGATTTTAAATCAGATTAGGTATGAATCACGAAGGGTTGGCTATCCAGAGCTTTCGCTTGGGTACTGTAACAATTGATACGTCACGACGATCCATCTCCTGTTCAATCCTCCTCTGCTGCGTCTCTTCATCTTCGTCATCTTCGTCGTCCGGTCGATGGCCGCTCGACGATACATTTTCGTCCTCATGTATAGAATGTGCACGACGGAAGAGCGGTTGATGAAAAGTATAAGGGCTGCGCGCGTTGCTTGGGAATGTGTACTGCTCACTCGCGACCGGAGATAGCGGACGTGACGAAGGGTGAGCATTTGGAGCTTGTATCAGCTCGCTATGATACCTGAGGCTATTTAGGAGTACGGAAAGGAGCGATGTTCTTGGTATCCCGTGCCAAGCGAGAAGGAAAAGAACACCGTAGAATGTGATCGTCCACAGAAGGAACACAATAAACGTGGCTTTTGGAGCACGTTGCCAAAGTGCCACAAGCGTCAGTATGCACAAACCAAGGATAGCTATATGGAGAAAAACATGTAGAAAAGCTATAGGCTTTGGTGGAACAATTGGTCGGAATTCGGGATCTGACGCTGACAGAAGAGGGCCCGAATCTCCAGCCGGCGTAGAAGTATGCGTATGGTTGAGTTGAGTGAGTGCATAGTCGAGCTCTCCCTATAGTTTCTATATTAGTTTTGTTCTTCCCCAAAGCGTACTGAAGATAGACAATGGAAAATAATGACACTTACAAAAGCAGCCACATTCTGCCGTCTGCCAAGCCAATCAAGATCGCTAAGGCTACGCGGTATGTGACTTTGAGTGGTATGGCCAGCCTCGATCGAGATCGCATTAAGGCCATTTGCACTCAATCTACGTGCACGAGTTACTCTGTTCAGAACTTCGAAGCTGCGCGATGGGCCCGCACTGCTATTTGACTCATTTCCGTTACTGTCATAGGAAGGACGTCCGGAACGCTCTTTCATCCGAAGACCAGACCACAAATATCCGCCAAGAAGAGAGCGTGTTCGGGACCGGGGTTCACTCACCGGCGAATCTGGAGGTATAGTATGGGTTGTGGTGTCTTGAGATGAGCTAATGACGCGGTCTCCACTGGTGATTTTCTCCCTCCCGGGCGTTGCAAGCGCGGTAAATCCCGTTTCATTGGAGTCTTTACGAGCGCCCCTTTCAGGGCAATTGGGCTCAACTACTGCCCGCCTCGCATTTTTCGCTTGTGAGAAGTAAGACGAAATAAACAGCGCTGGTACGAGGCCGTACAACGCAATGAAGAAAGCGAGAGCAGCTTTTCCATGACTTGTCTTCNAAAAAAAGATCAGACGATGTCGTTCGTCGTTCCAGAACACTATTTGACGTCGATGAAATAGTTGTGAATGCTAAAGCGACACCAGCAATACCAGCAGCATATGCTGCAAGCCCAGTGATTCTAGCCAGGTAAGTAAAGGCGACATAACGACGGTCAGTGAGCGATGTTGAGGCCACTGAAGGTAGCGACAATCGATAGAGTAGAAGTGCAGCTAGTACAAGCACAACAGACACTGGTGAAAGGATTTTGTGACTGGTATGGGTTTCAAACGGGAAAATGGTCGCCGACCCAGAGTTCCCTGGTAAAGAGGATGGTGCTGGAGATGCCGGGGATGTTGATCTCGAAGCGTCGGTTGTGCTAGTCGATGAAGAAGCACTCAGTGCTTTTGCACAAGATGTCAAGTATTGCACCGTTACTCCAGTTCCTGAAGCATCTACGCCACTTCCTAATGTTCCGTCACCGAAACCCGACCAAGATGCGTTGGTGGATGTTATCGAGCCAGCGTACGATCGGAGCAGCCACATATCATTCAGATAGGTTCCTTGTGCATCTTGGCCCCCGAAAACAATGATATCTGACCCAATAGATGGGTTGGTACCAACCAGAGCTTTGGGTGAAGATATTGCTACTGCACCCTCACGCGGCACAGGAAATTTGGGAGTACCAGACGAAGGGTCTCCAGATGGAAGGAGACGAGTCCAAACACCCGTATCAACCTCCAGGACGTCCTGCACCAATTTGAGGATATATAATCATTAAACAAAGAAGTTACATACCACTTCTCCTTGATCTAAACCATTGTCATCATCCCATAACGTCTGATTAAAGAGACCAAAAAACACAAATGCTTGATTGGAAAAACTCGTAGAGAAATTATTGTAATTTGGCACTACGGCTGAGCCCCCAAGGTAAGCACCCATTCAGAAGCAAAATGAAAAGAAGATCTTACCTGGTCCCACTCGAGGAGCTGGACATCCACTAGGGGATATACCAGTACCGGAATCCAAGTACAGCACATGCGAATCTTGCTGAGCGCATGAATTACCGCTTGAATTAGATGAGCAACCGCCAACTGCTACGACTCCAGCGGACGGCATAACCGTACCAGCCTGACGTACTCTGGAGGGCAATGCGTCAGTGAAACCGACTTGCATCCAACTGCCGAGAGTACTATTGGCAGGCAAGTTTGGAGACAGTACGCCAGCCACTTCAAACTTCCATACATCCGATAACGGAAAGACCGTTTCGCCATCAGACCCCCCGGCAAGATAGAACGTATTATTAGGGCCAGGCACTGTCGTATCAGATACAGGTGATGATTCAGGATCTGTACCGCCAGAAGCACTGTATCTCGCGGAGGGGCCACCGGGAGATATCGTGACCTCGGACCAGAATTGGTTGATGTAATCGAACTCCTGCAATCTAGGTTAGTCGAAATATGAAGCATATATTGTGTTCTTGATTACCCAAGCGTCCGAGAGTGGGACTCCATTTTGACCTTTACCACCAATGACCAAATGACCGTGGCGACTGTTGACACGTCAGGTGCCGAATAACATAAAGGGGACATAACGCACTTGCTCGCAGCAAAATCGCCACCGCTTATTGCTAAACTTCGTGGAGGAGGCTTTACACCGGCTTGTGCGAGCGGCGGATTAGGAGAGAACCACGTGAGTGATGAAACGTCAAGGCTGGTGGAAATACAATAGGTTCGTGAGCTTGGGAACGCTGCAATATGTAGCAATCCAGACTTGAGACGAACAGATATGTTTGCTGGAGGGGGAATCCATCGGACTCGCCACCAAAAATGAGGAGGGTTCCCGAAGAGCTATCATAGCCTATCGAAGCATATTTGAGACCAGGGGGAGATGAACCCGAGAGTAAATTTGTGAGTTCGATCCATTGCAGAGGGGGAACCGGAGTAGATGTAGACGGAGTAACGGCGAGAGTCAGTAAGCAGGAGTATGAGACAGTGAGTATCTTGATGAGACGAGAGAGAGGACCACAAGCCATGTCATAAGGTAGTTCGTTGTCGAAGATGTTTGAGCCCACGAGGGTGCTCACGCTGGTGAGCGTTGAACACGACACTCAGCTCAGATAGCATGGACTCCTCCCTACCGTAATTGTCTGCATGTGTCACTTGTCACGAATTATGTCATCACGCATTCTGCCGTTGTCGAGATTGCCCGTATAGCCTTGTCCAGTCGGCGTAGTCACCGACTCACCGACTCACCGTCACCGTCATGCTTCAGCCAGAACAGCCAGAACAGGACGACGCTGGTATTGACGGCCTTCCAACATACGAAGACCTCGCAGCTCAGAAGGGTCCAAATTCGAGGCAAGTTTGGCCAACTCTTTCATCCGCGGTCACATCGCTGAAAGGAATGCATTAGATTCGGGAGATGGAAGGGTTGGGTAGAGAAACGGTGAGCCTTTCTGATTCTCTGGACACGTTTTTGCTCAGCGTTCCTTTCTTCAGTGCCGCCGAGCGATACCTAGATATCACTCCTGAAGAGCGTGTCCGTCGGCGCGAGCGTGGCTGGGGTAATGATGTATGTGAACAATATCATGGTCTCAAGACCGTACTCACATTTTCCTATAGGGCGACCAATTTGATGGAGAAAATGAGCAGGATGTTTCCAAGCTGTATAGTACTCAGGTCTCTGCCACAAATTCACAATGGTCAGGAAATACAGTCCAACAACCTATAATCGAGCCTCCGCTATACTTTCGTGGTGAGCCAGAGGCACCTATACCCACAACAGGAGAATCTCTACTTCCTTCACATCTTCAACTCCATCATTTCGGGTCAAAATTTCTCCCTCACACGACTTGGCAGATAAACGCCTTGCTTCCACTTATGGGTGATCGCTTACTACTAATTGGACATGACAACGGCCTTTCAGTCCTTGATATGTTTCCAAGTGGTGACCCCAGAGAACTCGGTCCGGCAGATGCACAAGTGCGAAGTTTATGGGAAGGGGAGGGGTCAGTCCGAAATCGCAAATAGTTATCTTCTGAATAAACATGCTCAAAATTGTCTACAGTGTTTATCAACTTGAGTTACTCGAGTTTCAGGACACTGGAGACGTTACGCCTCTTGGAGTTGTTCTTGCCTTGATTGGCTCTGAAGTCGAATCGGTTAATTCAAAGGAGCGCGATGTGTTACGTTCTGTCAGGATGTATAGTTTGTCCAGTCTGACTAGCTTGGCTCGGTGGGCCACGACACAAAAGGTAGTTCTTGTAGAAAGTTCACTGGCTATTCACAATGAAACTAATCTCACAATTGAAATTACGTTAACCCTTTAACAGAATGCTAAGCCCGTCGACCTTCGTCGGCCCTCTAATTGGAGTCCTCAGCAGGCGACTACGAAGAAGCACAAACACAACTCTAGCATCGTTAAGCTCAAGCTGTTCATTTCTGATGCACAACAGAATTCGGAACCTCAGAGTTCTTATTCAAGATATTCGAATGTCCCAATAAAACGGGTGGAGTCTGCGTCGTCTGTAGAGTCCTCGTGGGATATGATTGAAGAACTGCCTTTGCGATGGGCCACCGATTTTGTTCCTCTGGCATCAGCGGGTTCACGGCTCCTCAATTCGAATGTATTATTCTTTGAGTTGAAGAAGAGAGAAGTGAGTGGTTTGCGAGGACCTTCACTTTTAGCTCTGGCTACCAAGCAAAGTATATTGTTGTATGAGACACCGAAAGGTGAACGTGCCTTCCGATTTGTAAAAGTTAGTAAGACAAATAAATTACGTCGTATTTATCTCATTTTCATATTTTATTCCAGGAATTTTACGCTCCTCTACAACCTCGTAATCTTAGTTTTGTCCAGCAGCGTGTCCAAGAGACAGTTGTAGTTAGAAGTCCATCTAGTTCTTCACAGCGATCGGACTATGGGATGGATAACGACAGCGGTAATCGCCGATTTTCAATCCGCCAATCTCTTGACGTAACGCGAGAGCGCGAACGATCTGCATCTCCGATTCCAGATTATGGCGCACAGTTATCTCTTTTCGTGGTTTTTGACAAGAAAGCCGGACTTATTCGCCTCTCTGATTCTGCTGTTGGAGAAGTCGAATTGAGCGATGACAGTCTGAAAGACCTTTATTCGCCTTTGGTCAACTCACCACGGAAGTCACTCATGCGTGAACATAAAGGCTATTGGCTACCACCAACGTATGAAGAGCTGCCTATAGAGTCCTCTGGTCAGACGAGCACCTTGCCCGTATATTTGTTGACAAGAGGAAAACAGACACATGTGCTCGCAAGCCCTTTGCCAGCATCTCTATCGAATTGCCCCCCGCTGAGCGTTCTGATGTGGCAGCACTTACCGAACCAAGTTTGTCATCGCGTTTGCTCACCTCTCGCCGAACCCGACTTCCTCCAAGTCATAGGCTTTGGGGAATTCGGTGTAGAGGTTCAAGAAATCCCGTTGTCTTCGTTTTCCAAGGGAAAGGGGAAATCCCGGAGCCTGGAGCCCATCCGAGCGAAGTTAGATATCGGAGGTGATGTCGGCTTCTTGTGCAAAAGCGGTCAATGGCACAAACCTCACCGCTTTCTGTCCCGAGACGATTCGTTTATGTCCTACAACACGACAAGCACTGTGCGCCCGGAAACACGAGACGTTGAGAACGGGTTTTATGGTTGGCTTCGTCGGGACGTAGAAGACTGGCGATTGTTTTGGATTGGAGGTATGGAAAAAGATGACAATTGATCTAATATGTTGTAACTTTGTCACGGACTTGATATCTTTTATACTTGTAACTTGCATATTTATATTATATGACTGTAACTTTACGACAAGTTCCTGATTGCATTGCATGATATTAAATTACTACTGTAGTTGGTACAGAGTTTAGTCCATGAGTGAATGTATGTTCGTCAAAAGGTCAGAAAAAAAGTCGATAACGTGGACTGAAATGAACTGTTGTACACAAAGCTAAGCATGAGACAACCTACGAGTACTTCTAGAAGGTGCCGATGGTGGATCATCTGAAGCGTTGTTGCCTCGAAGTACGACGAAGGATCGGCGTCCTCCCTCCTCGGCAGGAGTCTCAGTGTTTGAAGAAATGGTCGGCCCTGAGGGTCGCTTGTCCCTCAGAACCGCAAAAGACCGACCACCGCCCCCCTCGACTGGATAGCTGCCCTCACTCATCCGCCGGGTTTTACGGAAAGGGAACCAATGCGTACGCCTAGGTTGCGTAACGTCCGACGAGGAATCATCTGTCTCAATAGGAATAGCTGGCGGAGTAAGGGGGTCGTCACGCCCTCCGGATGCCGGGGCAGTAGGGCTTCCGGATGCTAAATTGAATAGTACAGATGCATCTTCGATAATTGCAGTCTGGGACTTTGTACGCACGTGACTTGAAGGCTGAGCGGGAGACATGGCGCCAGGAGGCAGGCCGGTGGTGACTGCATGATTGACAGTCACTGTCGATCTGTTCGTCGGAGTATCCGTAAATCTCGACGGAGGTGGCGGGCTTGGCTGATGAACTCGCTCTACGGAAGGAAATTCGTGCTTTGCCATAACCGCCGCTGTGCTTCCCTGAATTGCGTAGGGCGAGTCATAATGAGCTCGTCCTCCGCCGACACGGGCAAATCCGGACTTAGGCGGTGTCTCCACCACTGGCGATGGTGGTCGGGCATCGATCGGGCCGTAACCAGCTTGGGGAAACGGCTGCCAGGAACCCATAATGAATCCACTTTCATCGTCACTGTCCTCTCTGTAAGGACGCAGAGCTTGTTCAGGGCGGAGGACAGACGGCGTTCCGTGAGTACTGCTAGGAGGGGTAGATCCCTTATTTCCCATAGCGAATTGTTGCTGTGAACCGAGCTGCGTTGAGGAGCGCTGGTCGGTACCTGTTGAGCGGCGATTGGTTCGGCGCCGTCGTCCTGCGGGTTTACAACATCCCAGTAATCCCAGGACTCCCAGGAGTCCGCTGTCGAGACTGTGTTTGCTTCGGTCGAAAGGAACTCGTCCAACGATACGGAAGAGACCTTCGATGATTTTGATGGCTAAGATCATCNAAAAATGCGAGGTACATCAAGCCAAGTATAAAAAGGATGGCTGCTGCGACCCAACTTCCCGCAGCATCACCGACTGAGACCTTTGAAATTCAAATTTAGCCAATCATCATACATGCCGAGAGAGACCAACTCACTGTGGGCGTTAAAATAACCAAGAGAACAGCCACGGTAATGCGCGCAACGCAAAAAAAGAAACTGATTAGACCCATTGTCGCGCCTCGTCCCCACGGCAACCAAATACTAGTGCTCAATGATGCTCCGACTTCCGTCACCAGGATAATGATCGCTTGGGCAGTTCCGCTCCTTTGGCCACACCCAATCGTTATACCGTAAATCAGATTATTGGCGAAAAATATGCATGCGAATAACTGAGAGCCTTGTCCGTGAAGATTGTAAAGCGGTCCTAGTGTCATGAGTGTCCTAGTCTCATCATACAGTTTGTTGGTTGCTGTGGTGTAAAGGCGAGCAACCAGGAAGACAGGGATTCCAACGGAGAGGATAGCAAAAGATATCGAAGCCAGGACAACAGATGCCAGAGATGACTGCAAGTGGGCATTCGTAAATTGGTAGGACGCAAAGACTGTCACCGGTAGATGGAAAAGTATAAGTATGCGGACTAGATTGCCATGCAAGATGCTGCCATGGAATGAGCTAGGCTTTATTCGGAATTTCCACCATTTCCTGCCCAACGCGCTCGAGAGGGGAATGGTGGTACTACGGAAGAGAAAATGACCAACAACAGAAGTGCCATCTTCTTCAGCTGAAGCGGGCCCATTCTTGTCGGAGTCCTTCGGCGGCTGCACGTAATTTGGACTACGCGTACCAAAAGGTAAATCTTTGTCTCCAGTACCAAACAACGCGACACCCAGCCGATCTATTCCCCAGACGATGAGGCTGATAGCAATTGCCCCGCCGATAATGGATAGGAAAAGCGCTAAGCATACACCAAAGAGATCCTGTGGGCGAAGGCCTACAGCCGCCGCGAACGACGCCATTCCTGCGCTCGTATTATTAGGAAATGTCAGTAATGCATTTGGTACGCTGGTATCGACGAATATTGCGGATGTTGGATCATTCAGTTGATCAGCAAAGTCAGAGGGCGGGTTGTAGTCTTGCACTCTAAGAGGATTCCAGTGCGTTAAAGTCGCATTAGTACCTTGTGCTAAGGTGACATCTACTTTTGTGTCAGATGTGAGATTACAATAGAGACGCACAAATTACATACTGTAGACAAGTGCCGACCAGGCTGTCTGAGCAAACATTGGATCTTTGATTTCGAGGGTAAGAACTTGCTAAAACAACAGAATTCGAGAAAGACATACAGACGAAAACAGGCCATTGAACGGCAACCATGCCTAAAGCAGCACAGAACTGCGTATGAAAAATTATATCGCGCATAGAAGGAGTACCTAAATCAAGCATGTAAGTTGCGGCACATGATTTCTGCTCCTACTACTCACTAAATCGCAGCAGTGCCGGAGTAGTTGAAAACCTTTCCCCACTGATTGCGCTTGCCAGAATATAACCTGCTCCTTCCAAGCGTGACCATATACTTCTACTTGAGCCACTTCCGCCTCTCCCCCATGCTGCAACTATCCTAGCAAGCCCAATCATGACCCAATAAGCAATGGCGATCGCCACGCTGACCCAGAAGATAATTCCTGCGTTGCCATATATCGAACCAGCCATCCGTTGGCCATCGAGGGGGGTAGCGGAAATATCCACACAACCAAGTTCAATAGCAGGCGAGGAGGTATCAACGATGCGTAAACGCGTGTTGATAGTCAATAATTCGTATCGATGACTGCCAAGAGGAATCGCAGCCGAAAACGCCATGGGTCCAGCATTCAACGGACAAAAGAAGTAGCTGGAATTTTCAGCAGGTAAAGGGGATGGTGGCCGCAAGCTGGAGCAGAAAAATGTGTTGTTTTCCCATATGTTGAACGACAGTATTGAGCTTGTGGTAAACATAGTTGCTGAAAAAACATACTTCAGATATCATGTAACACGACTTGCTAGAGCACTCACAGAGCAGTTGCGTGTCATTGGATATAGGAGTGATTTCCTGGCCAGTGTTTCCGATGACTGTCAAGTTAAGGTGCCTGCCTAAATTCTCCCCAGTCACAATTTGGCCATAGACCGTCGACACGTTTATCTTCTTGGCGGAGTCGACGGCATTTCCTGATGTGCAGTCGGTGAAGGAGAGGGTCGCAGGCTGAGCTGATACCGAAAGAGTGAAGAAGGAAAGCAAGAAAAGGGTCGGATAAGGAGAGAGAAAGACACTATGCCACATCGTGTAACATAAGGAGCAAAGCTTGTCCGTCGTCGTCGGTGAGCGTGCAGGGGGCGGTCTACATAGGCTCATGGGCGCCCACTAAGCTTTCCTCTTTAGGCAACCGGGCACGATGTCTAATTTTTTTTTTCCTTTTTTTTCTTTTTCTCTTTTTTCTAGCTCTAGCTCAGGCTCACAACTCACACGGAGGCGTCTCTCTTCCCCAAGTCCTTGCCTTGCTTTGCTATTCCATGCATCAAGCGCTCACTTGATAGCAAGAGAGTATGGAAGAAGCTGAAAACCCTAATGATGGGGTACGTACCTGCTTTGCCATACCATCACGAGCACTCATACGAACAGCAAACAGACGAAGCAGCCCACAGCTCACAACTCGCAGTATGCCACCGTTTCAGACCACGGTCGCCGTTTCGGCCAACATTAATATTGCTTCACGAGAGCCTGAAAGTGTTTGCGACTGTTTGCAAGGAGTGAAAGCAATGAGTGTACTAGTACGGATTTACGGATTTTTGGACCACGGAAAACTAACCCGAAAATGCTAACACGCTCCCATCGGTCCATAGTCAGACTACCGCCCTCTATCAAAGAACCCTCCCCTCCCTCAAGCATTAATATTAATGTTTTTCATCCGTGCGTATGTATGTATGTACCTGACCGGCGGTTGTCCCACCCAGTAACGCATGCTCATATCTTCTCACAACTTCAGAGCTCTGACTCGGCATTGCCATTACTAGTTGTCGCCAATGCGCGTACTTTTTATCGTTTGCCAATTTCTTTCCGTCAGGGCGAGTTCGCTTGCGCTGCGACAGGCACCCCCACCTTTGAATTGGGCATTCGCTCCACAGGCCCACAGGCCCCTGCTACTATTCGTAGAAGACTGAAGTCTGAGCTTGATTATTCTTGTCTGAACTTACGCCCGTAACTCGATCACTCACTACCATCTTCCATCTGGTTCTCATCATATTCACGTCAAGAATCCGGAAGGCGGTCGGAAGAAGTCTTTTTGAGCGGAACCTTTTTTCACAGCCTGGCGCATCCTTCCTTGATACTGTTCTTTGGCTCTGGTTGCTCTTGTCACCTTCCCCTCCCCTATGCATATATTGGGTNCCCCCATCATGGAGTGCACAACTCCGACGAAACCAGGGTCATCAGATTGGCGCTCTGGCGTCTTGTAAAGTCTTAGGAAAGATCCTCGTCTCAAGCGATGATTGGCCTGTGCTGCACTACTGCTCCTATCGTGCTCGCTCGTCATCATCTACCCGGTCGAGTGTCTTTTGTCTCATGGCTGATCTGGTCGATAAGCAAATTCTCCAGTATGCAATTTGCCTTTGATTTTAGGTCCTGCATAGCATTTATGTACAAAATCAACGAAGAGAAGCGTTGCAGCTCGCTGACTTCTACTTTAAGAAAGACGCTGACGACCGTTTCGAAACCTGAATCTTCCCGGCAGCTGAATAATGTTCATCAAGCGATCTGTTTGCTTGCGCGGCAAACTTACAGTAGCTCCTCTTCTGTACGATTCGCAAGCTACTTGCATTCCAGTGTTCAGTGTTCAGAAGTTGCAGTTGCAACAACCTGTCGTACCGGAGCCGGTGAACTTTAAATCCGTTTACAATGATTGCAGAGATGCAACCGCTGGTGAAAGATACGGTCAGGTCGATCAAATCCGTGTGCTTGGGACCATGGTTTGGAATCTTGCGCTCCCACGATAGGACAGGAAGCAACGAGTGTGTTCAGCAGAGTTTATCGGACTATGTAGTTACCGCGTTAAGTGGCTCCTGGTCTTTGTGCTGTACATATCCATTGACAGGGAAGCAGAAGTGGAGGGATGGAGCGTCCAAGGTACGCGCTCNGGGGGATACTATATACCTGTAATGCGAACACGAACACGAACTGTTGAACTGAGAGTCTTGGAGAGGATGTATAGTGGCGTCTGTTTAATTGCTTCGGAATATACAATTTGTCTATGCAACGGATATGGACGCCGCCCTTTTGAGAAAGTATGCCCGAGGCACCGATACCGTTTGATACCTCCTGTCTCGATGTCTGCAGCCGAAAGACATGGTGTTGTCTGTAGTAACAAATTGAAGGCAACGGCATGAAGCATACATAACGCTAATATACCATTTTTGAACATTTTCCGTCACATTGTGACATGGCCGTGACTCCGCCGATTGGGTTTGTTGGAAGCGTAAGCAGCAGAACTTGACTTTGACCTGCCATCATCTCCCGGCCTCCTACCAACATGAACACAATGGCGGTCGCGAATCAAGAGGAGGCCGCTGCTGTTACAGCAGAATTCCTGTCGGGTAGGTGCCAGCTGTTTTTTGTGCTTGTGTCCTGTTTCTTTTTTTTCTTTGCGCTCTTTCGGGGTTTGTGTTTTTTTTTTTCACGCGCTCCGGGTATAATCCGAGAGGGTGCCGGGCCGGGCCGACCAGGCTTGGGCTTTGCTCGTCTCGTCTCGGCGCCGCCCCTATTCACGCACCCACTTCGTCCTGAGCGTTACTTTGGCGCCGACGCCGGCGACGTTGGTGCGCGACCACCCTCACGGCTGCGGCGTTGCTTCCGTTCCTCGGGATGTTTTCTCTTTCTCTGAGCGTGCGCTTCACATCGGAGTCTCATCTGCGCTTGTCTTTTGTTTCTCCGGACAGACGGCCTTCAGCCTCAACCGTTGAATCTGAATTGAATCTTAATCCTAATCCTAATTCTAATACTGATTCTTTCTTACAATCTATTCTCCGCATATACTCGCTAGGCCTTGACAATTTGCCGAACGAAGTACAACATCTGCTCGCCGAAATTAGGCACAAGGAAACAAGAGCACAAGGCGAGTACTCCTCCTTTCTGTACAAGTCGTTGTGTATGTGGGTGGCACTGCTGCTACTATACACGTTGCAATTATTTTACAGCCTTCTCTTTCCAAATGAAATTGCACATCGGGTATGAATCTTGCATACTAACTGTTTTCTTTATTCTTTTTTATCTATTACTTCCGACTCGCCGCCGGTCTATTCTTTCCCCTTCGCTACCAGAGCTTCAGCAGGAAATTCAAAAGGATACTACGCGATACATTCGTCACAGTGTGAGAAACAGCGCTACGAGGGAGGGTAAAGAAATCGGCAAGGACAAGGATTCGAAGGACCTACTTATACCAGGACGCGTCACTATCGCTTATGCTGAATTGGACCAGATTGCCTTAGAGAAAATAAACCTTGCCGCACGCTTGGTCGAGACCATAACGCGTGTCAATGCTAGACTTGAACATGATCTAGCCAAGGTGGTTACGCTTTCAGGAGAACCAGCACAGGAGCAGTACGAAGTGCGCGGAGGGTACGTCGTGGGCACACTTCCGGGTGCTGCAGGGGCTCCATCCGCCTTAAGTGCGATTCCTCAGGGCGTTCCGACCACTGCCTCTCGCGCAGTCAGGGAGGTTCAAGAAAGTTTGCGTGCATCGACGGCAAACGACGTGGTGGTAATCCCTCCTGTCGTGAGCGCTACCCAAGGAACGCATAAGCGTGAGTCCTTTATTAGACTGCCTGTGTTGTATCGCCTCGTAATAGTAATCGCTTTCTTGACAGGGCGTCGATTGAACACCGGCGTGTCAGTTGCCAGCGTTAATGCCACTGCATCTCGGGGACATACGCCCCAAGCGCGTTCCCGACTTGCACTGCAGGTACACCCTTCACCGCCGGCGACATCGCGGGGTCGACGGCTGCCGTCCTATGTTGGCGACGATGACGCCGATGTAGACAATGACGCGGATGCGGACGGGGACATTGACGATCCGGAAGAGGCTGGTGATCCCGAGGATAAAGAAATCTACTGCTACTGCAGGAAGACGTCGTACGGAGAGGTCTGTTTTTACTTCCGCGCTTCTTTCAATCTTTTATTTTCCTCCGTTGGCCTCGAATAAGAATGTGCTCAGGGGGGACAATTTTAATTTGGGTTCTTCGCGGGCCTTCCTTTCNTTTTTTGTAATACGCTGTGCCGAGCATCGCCGTATTATGTCCCCCTCACTCGCATGCAAACTGCCATTCTGTGGCTAGGCCCGATTGAAAACAGAAAGGGGCGGGCACCAATTGTGCGACAAGTCGTTGAACCGTCACTGACTACGTTGTTTTTCCTCCTTGTTTCTGCAGATGATCGGATGCGAAAACGACAACTGTTTTTACCAGTGGGTGAGTGCACAGAGTAGTCTTTACCTCAGAGAAAGCGAGCTTCAGGCGCGGTGGGCGGGATAAGCTCCGCACGGGTATGCGTCAGGCCAGCTCAACTGAGCCGGCTAAATTTGCACTATACTTTATTCATGAATAGTGACGGACGATTGTGTGACTGACTAGTGTTTTGCAGTTCCACCTGGGCTGTGTAGGTCTAAAAGCACCCGTAAGAAGAAACTCTCTCTTGTCTACATATCATGGAGACTAGACTAATGGAATGTATTTATTTGCAGCTGCCTGACCACTGGTATTGCGATGACTGTATGAAGGCGCTGGGAGTAGGCGGTGGGGGGAATGTGTCACGGAAGGGACGACGGAAGGGATAGTAGTCGTCGTGTACGCTATAAGCCTGTAGCTGCTGTAGCTGTGCTTAGGCTGACGGACGGGAGCCGCATCGCTCGCATCGCAATTGGCATGGTGGACCAAATCGAAATTCCTAATCTGAACGTGAGCTGAGACGGGGTCTCCGTCACGTGCGAGCGAGCCAAGATAGCGGAAGACTGCGTGGGAGCGGACGGCATTGGGCGAATGCTTCTTGTGATCTCGATGGCTTTGTTTGTGTGCACCCTTAATAAGGAAGGTTATTTTGCAGGGGTTTGCACTGGCCTGGGACCCTGGGTACTAATCCCGAAACGGCAATACAGGTGACTGCTCCTCTTCAAAAGCCGTTCTCTGCGCCGAGGTTTGTTTAGCGAACGCAGCCAACGCCCCCTTGCTATTTTTTTCTTTTTCCCTCGTCGCCATCCACTCCTCTCTGCGACGTTCAGTCGACGTTGACGTTTCACGACNTTTTCTTTTCTCTCGTNCCCCCTGCTCGCGCTGATGGAATCGACGCTCTTTGACGCTGTCACTGTGTCTTCTGACTCCTCCCTTCCCCAGACCCCTTCTCCGCGCAACTCCATTTCTCTCGACCACCACTTTGAAAACGTCAAGCCGCCGGTCGACTACGAGCCTCTCGAGCCTCATTCTATCTTTTCAGACGCGTTCCAGCACTACCCAGAGAACGAGCCTATTACTCACTCGATGGAGAACCCAACCATGTGGAACGGCGCGCACGCCAGCCCATTCTTCGCGCCCCAGCGTCAAGGGAGCAATGGCTCGTTGCTACAGGAGCTGCACGGCCAAGACTATATGGACCACCTCGACGCGTACTCTCCCCCTCCTCTGACGTCTGGCTCGGAATGGAATACCCCTGCTCCCCTTCCACATCCGGCTCTCCCACCACATATGCAGCACGGGCACGCGATGAGCCGTCGTGCTTCTTATTCATCGATGCACTCTGACTATGACGAGGGTGTGAATCGTGTTCTTCCTCCGTTTATGGCGGATGAGCACTCCGGTCACTACGGTGCCTATGGTTCGCGCGACACTTATTATGCAGAGCCGCTTTCCATGAGCGACCCGGGGTCGCCCCAGCCTGGGCTATCTGCAGATCCCTCGATGTTGCACGGACACATGCACCTCGGCACCCCTCCTCACCTTGAGGAGTCGTACTTGTGCGGTTCAGTTTCTCCTCATCCGTCTATGCGCGAGATGGACGAGGGTATTAAGCTCGAGGACGCAGCCCCTGTCATGGTTCCTTCTCAGCACATCTTCTACCCACCTCCGCCTTCACAAGCAGGCCAGCTTCCTCCGATGCCCTTGTACATGTCACCGCACACGGCTATCGCGATCCAACACACCGACGATGCTGCTTCGAAGGAGACCCAATTTCTCCGCAGACGCTGCTTCAACTGCCACACGACGGAGCCTCCCTCTTGGCGGCGCTCTACCCTTAACCCGGGTAAGATTGTGTGCAACAAATGTGGTTTGTACGAGCGTACACACTTGCGCCCGCGCCCGCAGCGCTTCGATGAGTTGCGGGCAGGGAACAAGTCGCGCAAGCATTCGAGCGCGAAGATACTGTCGGGTTCCACGAGCCCGAAGGAGCAGGCGGAGAACAGCGTAAAGAAAGAGCAGAACGAATACGAGCTGGAGGTGCCGTCGAGGCGGGGATCTGTTTCGGGCTCGTCTGTGCACTCTGCTTCCAGCGACTACGATGACAATGGTGAACCCGAATTTTATCAAATGCTAGACGAGAAAAAACTGAATGTTTTCTAAGTGTCTGTCTATTCATCTGCAGGATCTGCGTCGGGTATGGAGTCGTACAACAACTCCCCGCTGATGTCGTCGTTCTCTATCCCCCGGATGTCACCATCGTCGTCCCCTCAAATGCCCACATCGGAGGTTGGTGGGATCCGCCTTCCGAATGCACCTCTGAATGACATCGCCTCCCTGCAGTCTGTGTCACCGTCGTCTCCGCGCAAAGCAGCGACAACGCCTTACTTGAATTCGAACGGGCGTCCGATCTCGCCGGCAGCACTGAGTGGAGCTGACTACATGAGCCTGCGTCGACAGTCTATGCCTATCGAGCAGTCTCATCGTTCATCGCCTCTGCTGAATGGCGGGAGCACGATGAACTTGCCTGAGGTGACAGGTTGGCAGTCAGTCTCACTGTCGGATCACGAGTCAAAGATGGCGCGGAACAGGACGCCTTCGCATAAGCCTGTAGCTGCGTGAGCTCGTAGGCTCACTCTTGCCGTCGACCCCTTTGGATATCATCTTATTCCTTCTTTCTTATCTTGCCATACCACAACGCTCCTCTCAGTGACGGTCAACGACTCGCACGCGGATTTTGCGGTTTTCACCTAATTTATTTTGAATGCTTTCAAGTTGTTTATTCAAGTTGAACAACAAAACTGACCCGCCCCCGCATTTCCGCACTTACACCCCTTGAATATCAAAAAGGCGCGTTGACCCTTCATCTCTGTATTCATCGACCCTCCCTCTGTCTCTGTCCCTCCACCGATAATATGCGGGCGACGGCCCCACTGGATGGGACGTGGATCGCTTTACGCGCAGGGGCGCATTCGGTGGGCGACGTTTNCCCCCTCCCCCGCGGTTCCTGACCTCCGTCTGACACCGTTGTATTATCAATTGTGTCCGCGCCGACACCACTGCAAGTAAAAATATTGATTTTATGCATTCTTGGTCGCATTCCATCTCAATTATTTCTTTTTTTTTTTCCCTCTTCTTTTTANTTACTCTCTCGAAGTCAATTTTAACTCTCATTACGCGTTCTCATTTTTTTTTGTCGGCTGCTATATCCGTGGTTGTGAGACCCACACCCTCCACCGTGCTTCGCTCTACTTATTGAATTTAAATTTCTGTTGTCTGATANTTTTTTTTAAATTTTTTTTTGGACACGGGGGGACCTTTATTTGACTATTGCTATATATGTGTACTGTTATGTAGGGTTAGGTTAGGAGGAATACGAGATACGAGCGATCGCATCTAGAGAAATAACAACAGAGCCAAACAGGGAGCCAAACAAAGAAAGGTGTTATCTACACACGTGTGGGCTTGAGCGCGCGGAGGGCTGTGCAAGCTGAAACGCGAAACATTTTATTTATTCTTGGGTTTTTTTTCTGTTTTTTTTTTTTTTTTAGCGATGCCGAAGTCGAAGGCGAAAAAGAAGCTTCCTTTTGTTTCTTCTTTCTGGTGACGGGCATCTGGGGGGGTGTGACGCGTGACCACAAGGGCAAGGCACGTCCCCCCCTGCCCTCTGTGCACTTCACTTCGTCTGGGTGTTGGGTGCTGCGGCGGCGCGGCGGCGGGCTGGAGCACCGCAGCAGGACGGACGAAGCGGGCGCTCCTGGCCCAAATAACGCCGGAGGGATGAGCTAATAGTAGTTGTGCGTGCGCGTGTTGCCCTGGGGAATGAAGGGGAGGGCTATTTGTGAACAGCGCCGTCCGCCGCATCGATATCGGCCCTACAGCTGCTTTCGACTAGATCAATATTTAAAGAGAAACACGCGTACGGTGACCCCGAGCCCCCGCCCCGACATTACTAATATTTATGCGTCGGCAAGACCGGCCAAGCAAAGCCCGCCGCGATCTGCATCGGTCCCGTCCGCTGCGCCTCAGCTGCAACCCGTGTCCGCGCGACGTCTTCGAGCTACCCCTCAGCCCCCCTCCTCGAGACTAAGCCTCCCTCAGCGCATTCATATGCTCTCCAACTCCGCGCTCAACATCCTTATCCTTATCCGCACTCTCCGCCCCCTGGCCGTTTTTNCCGCCCGAACAGCCACCGGGCCAATCTCACCGCCCATGACACCCCTTGCGCCGCCGCCCGCGTGCCCACCCCACTGCGCTGCGTGCATCCCCAACACAAGGCCCAGCACATCCCGCACGCTCAAGGGCAATGAAACTACGGAGGAAGTACTAGTACTAGTGTCGTCTTCTGCGTATAGATGATCTCCTCCTCCTCGCGCGGTGAGTCCAGACCGACGTGCACGGAGCAGTCAAGAAGAGAGACATTGAAACACCACGCAGCCCCTCGTTTCTCGTGTTTCTTCTTCTCTTCACAGACGCATACACGTCACTAGTACTAGTACTGCTTACCGAAGCTCTCACTGTCACAAACCCACATGCGCAGTGCCTGAAGCCACCGCTCGCTTGCCACGCCCGGGCGCGACTGTGGCCGGAACAGCGTCTTGAACATTGCCAACGGGCGCGGGATGTCCAGCTCGCGCAGCTGACGGGACTGTGATCTGGTGGGAGGACGAGGCTGTGATCAACGGATTCTCATATCTGTCAGGTCAGATCCAAACAAAAAATCATGCTGGGTTCAGCGCTGCGTCACGATGGGAATAGGAAGTAGGACACGCACACTGCACCAAGTCAACTCCCGTCCCATCGAGACGATGGCAATATTAATGGTAATGGCAATATTAATGGCGACGTCGAACATCGGAGCATCGAACAATATTAATATTCATCATTACCCGCAGCGTTGGTTGTATTTGTTATTTGGCATTTGGCAATCATCAGCTCCGGGCACTCCTAGCACCGTGACACGCACCCGCATTGGCCTCGTACAGTCGCCCAACCGCGTCCGCCGGCGCTGCGTCCAGCGTATCGCCGTACACGAGGTCGTTGCCGTTGCGGTGGCGGAGGAGACCCTGAGAGGACATGGCNGGGGGCGTGGGCGGGTGTATGCTGGTGAAGCTGGCAGAGTGCATGCGCGGAAAATGGAAGCGTGGGGAAGGCTGAGTCCATGCTGCCTGTACTACTCGTTGCCGTCGTGTGCTCAGGCCGAACGTCGTGAGCGTCTTGAGGCAGTGGCAAGAGCATCTATGCAGGAGTAAGCTTCGGAGACAATATTAATATTAATATTAAATTTAATATTCATTGGATACTCGTGTCACAGGCCGTTATTAATATTATTTACTAGCCCTACTAACGGACATATAGGATATATGTAAGATCGACAGCTATATTATGTAACCACATCTAGGTTTATTCGCAAAAGCGCAAATATTAATCTCAATATTAATTATTAACTCTCCACCATCAAATCTTTCATGTAGATGTTCTCGGGCTCCAGATAGACTTTCTGCGTGTTTAACTTGCCGAACTGCGGCAAACGAGAAAGAAAGAAACTTGAAACAAAAGATCAAACCAGCTTTGCGTATGGATCCTGTCTTGTCTTCATGATGAAACCTCGCGTTATCGTATGGTACCTCTGAGAATCATGTACCTAGGAAACCCTGAGCGTAGTCTGCTGGGAAGAAAGAGTGAATGGCAAGGGATGATGGTGGATCTTCGTTGGGCATTCACTGCAGTTGCAGAGACATGCGAATGGGTACAACTCAGCCAACGGCATTTGCGAAAATTGCCGACTGAAACTGAATGAAAATGTCATCCTCGGCAGTTACCATAAGACTTCAGGAAGCGCCTACACCGATTTCGACACATTAATATTGTGGCTTTTGCAGATTCAAGTTCTTCAAGGGTGACCAGGATAACAAAGGGTCATCAATCCTAGCCTCCGAGGTACCAGCGAAACACATTCTATCCCTTTGGTGACGTTGCATTCAATACACCCTATTCTCATTGAGCTCATGGGGAACTCTTCAGCCGCACAATGTTGTAACTGGGCTGGCGATTGACGAGACAGGAACCCGTAATAAACGTCTTTTGTTGTCAGACTAAGGCCCAGGCTTTCATTGGATCTAATATCCTGCGGGTCATGGTGGGTTGCACCTAGATACATACCGTGCGCTTCAAACGGACATGCTAAGTAGCTTTGGAGCGTTGGCAGAGGCGGCTCTGCGGGTGTATGCCGCCATCCGATCGTGAAGTTAATCTCAGGTAGGTATGATGGGTGAGTTTGCCTAATGACATTTATGGTTAATAAAGAGGACATGACGTCTCTGCGTTTTCTTGCGCTTGTATCGCAGGGCGTCCCTGCCAGATATGAGATATGAATAGAGTGAGAAGAGAAAGACGCCTGTGAGACGTGACCAACTCCGATTATATTTATGGTAAGTACGTGGCACGTGTCTGTGACCGCGACGCGCTACTTGCAAAAGTGTGCTCAGATCTTTGCTTGGATCCCGTCGATGTCTTTTCACTATGCACCTGTGTCTAAAGGTGCATACCTCTCGCCTACGTCTCTCTGATAGGAACAACGACACTCATTGTATTTTCTCTTGTGATACAGGCCTCATGGTTGGCTGTGCCGCCACGTCTCTTGTTGCCAGTATCTTTGACGTTAAGCACTATCTCCATCTACAGGTAATCTCATCACCTTTCCAGAGCGTCTCAAGCTCACACATTTCCTCCCGGTCGCATAGCTAATCCCTCACCTCTCGCGACACCATCAGGTCTGGCTTCCTTTGACGCCGGTCTGCAAACAGCTTCACTAAATTCAATTATACTTTATTTCTGGTGCAGTACTGGCGACTATTCGTTCACCATCTCGCATTCTCGAACTCTAGCGACCTCTTGTTAGCAGAGATTCTTCTGTATAATGTCTCCATTCCAATCGAGCGAATGTTTGGGTCGAATAAGTTCGCTGTGAGTGCTGAGAACAAAATATTTCTCTGGTCTTCCTTACATTGGCTTCGCCCAGTCTTTCTCATTAGCTTCCCTGTTTACATCTACCGTACTGGAACTTGGAGCTCTCGTATTGCTTAATCGACTAGGGCTGAACGTTTTACCGTCCGGTCCTATCACTTTAATCTTTAGTATCCTATATCAATTTTCAAGACTAGTCCCGCAAGCCTATACCTTCCGTGTCTTCGGTGTCACAATGTCGAACAAAATTTTTATGTACATTGTCGCTTTGCAGGTGAAAGCCTGTTTTTTTTTTTCTTCTTGTGGCGGAGCNTTTTTTGATGAGTGCTGATTTATTTTATAAATTTTGAATAGCTAGCAATAAGCCAGCCACCTGGATCAATGGCCACTACGCTCATAGGCATACTGTCTAGCCATCTTTATCGTTCGGATACAATGGGTATCAAGAGCTTCCGTCTGCCGCGCTCAGTGCAACGTTTCTCCTCCCGTTTCCTGTTACCCCTCATCGGATCAACAAAGGCTCCCAGACGGACAAATCGTGCCTTCCCTGAGGAGAGTCAAGCGGCCCGCAGGCCACCGACAAGGCCACCGCAGGGAAATACAGAGGTTGTAACGACAGCGCCGGCGCAGCAGCCCAACGNCCCCATTATCTGGTGCGACGGCCACGGCCGGGTTGCCAGGTCCGTCTATGATGCGGGAGTGGGTAGACGAGTTGACAGGACGAACTGAGCGCGCCGCCGCGGGATTGCGTGCGCCTGTCGAGGCCGAGATTAATCAACTCACGAGCATGTTCCCTGATTTGCGGCGAGAAGACGTCGTGGGTGCGCTGCAACGAAGGTGAGACAATTTTAATGCATCCCACTGATGCCGAACTGAGATCTATCACACAACTCAGTCCCAACATCGAAGCTGCTGTAGATACACTATTAGGTTCTCAGAGCTAGATGCCTTTCATTTGATGTATAAATGATCATCCAGAAGCACGGCGATAGCGATATTACACTGCTGTATACTTGTACACATGTATTTTCAAGGTGCAGTGAAAACTTCAATTACCAGAATCTTGGTCGTCAGCTTCCTCTCCTTCGTCTTCCTCGTCTTCTCCCGTAAATGCGGTAAGGGGAACAGAATACAGGCGAATGACAGGCTGAGGAATACGACATATTAGTAAATGTCACAAAAATAAATAATTCAGGTAGTGACTCCAGGTAGGAATATATATAGTTCGAATTAAGGCAGCTAGACTCACCCTGTTTGGATCTTTGACGAGAACATACTTGCCTTCGGGCATTTTCATGCATAAATCTGTCACAGTTCGGACGATACCCCAGCCATTCGAAAGAGATACATTGAGTTGCGCAGCGAAGTCCGATGGACGCATCGATGCTGTTGATAGAATTACATGGCGAGTGTTGTCGCGGGGACCGACTCGCGAGACATAGCTAAATTAGACATATGAGACACGATCGCAATTTATCCCAGGAAGCACGTACCCTATCTTAAGAGCTTCGGCGCCAGCAAGTACACTTTGCACGGCCCATTTCGCGAGTTTACAGCTGTTGTTTTTCATTTCAGTAGCAACGACTGCACCGCGCTGCGAATCAAGCTTTGAGCGCCAGTCAGGCGCACCACCCGCGCCTTGCGCGCGAGAATCGAATTCATTCAAGGCGCGAATCGTAGCCAAACCCTGTCCGATTTGCGGGTTGCCTTGACCCGGAATATACGCATCGACTTCTGTTCGTACACAGATTTTGACCTCCTCGTCTTCCGTTATACTCATATCGAAAATCCGGTAGCGGTATCCGCATGATGCCAGCGGCTCCGTCTCGTCAGGTCCATAAAATGGATTGGGCTTTTCGAAGTCAACAGCTGGCGGCGGCGCCGTTTCTATAACAGATTGGAAGCCGAAATTTTGGTTGATGTATGTAGCTTCGAGAGACAGGGATGTCGCTGTATTGATTGCAGGCGTCTCGGGCTGTGTGGGTTTCTCATTAGGATTGTTAGGATTGGTGGAAACCGTGGGGTCCTGAGGAGGGTCTGTAGCATTTTCGTTGACAGTTACGGTGTCAAATGGACCTCCATCACGTTTGTCAAAGAAAACCTTTTTCCCTTCACGAACAATGACAATATCCCAAGGATAAACAGAGCGCTGAGCGCACATTAGGACGCTCAGGATCACATCAGTTGTGTACACGGTAGCAACTTCCTTCGAAGCAAGCTGTTGCACAGTAAGTTAGAGCAGTACGGTAGATAATGATAGTTGCAACTGTACCTGTTGAATAATAGGATCGTCGGAGGTGGTTGTGTTATACTTGATTCTATCCACAAGCTGAAGAGATCGCTCTGTTTTGGTCGTGATACGGTCATAAGTTTTGTCATATGGGAACAGTCTTCCACATGACTCCCTACATCAATTGCTTCAGCAATGATATAATGGAAATGTAAATTAGAAAATTTCTTACAAGTCCTCCGGTTCGTCTACATCTAGGCGTAGCTTAGCCAAACGATGGAACTCGATCTCCTCCAGCACCTGCCATTGTGGAGATATCGTAACAGATGACTCGCGCGTGCGTGCGTTCTGTATGTCCGTCTATTAGAGAAATTGTTAATGGACCAAGCCAATGTGTATACCTTTTCCCAGTCCCTCCAACCACGCCGCCCGCCACGCTGAGCGCCGCCACGTCCCGGGACAAACCCACGTCCCCCTCGCTGACCGCCACGCCCAGCAGCATTACCACCACGAGATGCACCTCTCCCCCTGCCGAATCCACTGGGGCCGCCTCGCCTCGGTCCGCTAGGCTTATTGTCGACAAGTGAGAAGCTTGCTTCGTCCTCGACATGGAAGTAAGCAAAGGCATTCGCAACACCGCTGCCGAAAGTCTGCGGACCCTCCCTTCTCCTACCCCCAGGGCCGCCGCCTCTGCCACCGATAGAGGCACCCGCAGCGTTTTGACGGTTGTCATTAGTTAGATCATTCCAGTCCGCAAATCGACCAAGCTTGTCAGCTTTTGAGAAAGGTGCATAGGGGATATCTCTGAACTTGAAATCTTGAGGAAAGCTCAATGGTGAAGGTCCCCAGCCGCCATCTGGATTGTCTTGAATAGGAGGGAGCTCGAAGGAAGCCATACAGTGACAATTTTTCGAGAGTGTATATAGCTTGATGGAATGAAAACTGATTTTACTGATTGTCATCGTGAGCGTGAGAAACCTACACGTAACGGGTTGATCTTTAGGTCTGTCTAGTCCTGAACATCATTTCCGCTACAATCTGCCATGAAGTGAGCATTGCTTGAGCTGATACATTTTCTTACACTACTAAACCTTCGTTTCTAGTGTTGTACGTGAGATCAATAAAATTAATGAGAGAGAGCTAGAGTTAGGCACAAATTTAGCCTCTTGGCATGACGAATACAAGGGTGAGTTTTATGGGATTTAACTTGCCAGATAATTTAGCTAAAAACTACTCAGATTCTGCGTACATCTTCGTTGGGGGTCTAAACTTTGATTTAACGGAGGGCGATGTTATCACTATATTCTCTCAGTGAGTTGACTTAGATTTCATGATGTGTGTAGTATGTGTTAATAATGTTCAACCAGATATGGAGAGGTGATGGACGTGAATCTCCCTAGGGACAAAGAAACAGGGAAGACGAAAGGATTTGGCTTCCTTATGTATGAAGACCAGCGCTCTACTGTTCTCGCAGTCGACAATTTAAATGGCGCGAAAGTACTAGAAAGAACGTTACGTGTTGATCATGTGCGGAATTACAAGCAGCCAAAGGTCAAGGGCGAAGAGGGTGAATGGATAGAACGAGACGAACAGAGCCTTAACGCAAGACCGATGGTGATCATAGGTAAATATTCCAATTCTCATAGATGTATTGCCATCGCTGAGACTTGACTTGCATCAGATGATCCTCAATCCGACTCATCGGAATCGTCAGGTCCTGAAATAGACCCTGAAGATCCTATGGCTGCTTACCTCCTAGAACAACGTCGAAAGGAGAAAATGAAGAAAAAGGCTAAGAAGTCTAAGCGAAAGCACGAGAACGAAACGCCCGAGGAACGAAGGGCAAGGAAGGCTAGAAGAAGCGAAAAGAAAGCTGTGAAGGCATCGAAGAAGTCTGTGCCACAATCTGTCGGGTTGAGGGGAGTTGAGGAACTGCTTCAGACCTGGGATTCCGATCGCTCTGCCAAGAGAACTCGAAGCCGAAGTCAAGACCCTCGTCGGTGAAGTTCTTCTGATACGCATATACAATAGGTTCGAATCCGATTTATATGCGCCGCATCTCATTAATATCCACACATACTCGTGAACTATTCTTTTCGTGAGTCCAGTTCACTTGTCCCATCATCGGGACCCCGACATCGGTTATCTAGCCACTACATTATGGGAAATCGGATCCTGGACCTCGTCGTGGTCTCAGATACGGTATGTCACGGTCCTTCACGGAAGGCGGGACTAAAAAAATACGCCGGGCGGGATACCTCACCTTCGAACTCTTGCTGGCTGATGATGTTCGAACGGTTTTTCATTAGAAATCGCGATACCTCCTGATTCAATCAAGCGTGTCGGCGTTCATATCAGCTTCCCCAGAAGATGATGAGTGCAACCAGATTTCATCGTCTCGTAATCTCTTAGACGTGAACACTATTCAAAACTTTCATCTATTTGCTTATTGTATGGTGTTGAAGTGTGCTTGTGGCGCAAAGCAGATGCGATCCAATGCATCACGCTGACTTCTATGATCGGCCGTGGTCAAGTTGACGATATAGCCCAGTCTTGTGGGAAGAAGAGACCAGCACCAAAAAAAAAGCTGTCATTGTACGTATCTTGGCCTGTTGCTCACTGCTGTAGTGATGCGCCGGCCATCTTTACTTAGTTGTGATATACCCAACGTGTACCAAGTTGCCAGACATTTGTTCGTCTGCGTGCAAGGTGACCGAGTATGGGCGCCGGGGATGCAGATACATGACTTTGACTTGTCTCACACAATTTTGTTGAGAACGATCATTCTGTTAAACATAGTCNAAAACGTCGCTGTCTAGCTGTCTTCGGTGCGGCAATGCTAACACGCAATCTCCCGTTGATTGACTGGCTGCACACCCTCCATCTCTTACAACAGGAGGACCGAAGTAGCGATGAGTGTGTGAGTGTGTGCCAGTGATAGAACTTGGCACCTTGAGAAAGAATAAGAATGTTGACGATTCGGCATCCCGGCCAGCAGATTCAAAAACTGCTGAGCTACAGCTACCAACCTCCCGAATATTAATTCGAATATTAGTATCTGGTTGTCCAAGGGGCCGAACTGTGGACAGCTAATGACCCTCACGGTGAAGCTAAAGCTACGTCTCTTCACTTCACTTCTGCTCTCTGCCGGTGGGGCGGCACCTCTTGGCCGATCTCCATATATGGATCATTCAGTTTAATAATAATACGCAATACGCGCTCCTCGGCGCCGCCAAGTCAACCTCGCCCCTCTCCTCCCTACTGCCTGTCGGTCTGCTGGTTTGACCAGTGTAGATGACCGACCATGCGTCTGTGCGTTCTCCCTCTAAGTATTACGCTCTTTTGTTCTCTCTTCTCTCATGCCAAGATGCGTATGGCTCGGGCTCCGTCAGCTAAACGACAAGGTCGACAAGGGTGCGTACCTCCTTACCTGAACGAACCACGTCGGCTCTTACTGCATGCTTTACGATTCTCTAGACCTGTACTACCTCGAGATAATAATTGTTTCAATCCAGATCCTCAAAACACGCTCACGGATCGCATGAATAGCGCTCTCAACTCTTCTGGCAACGGCTTCATCTTATCGCTCTGTCCTAATACCAATTACAATCTTGTTGCGCCTCTCTTATTTGCGTTCCCTGACCAGGAAATCAGCACAAAAGGCTATCCAACCGATGATTCACGTGCAATGCTAGTTGTTAACGGTGCCATCTCCAACAATACGGGACAGACGACGGCAGTCGACGGGTCCTGTAGTACCTGCAGCGGTGTTAAACTGAGGAATATCCAGGTCTGTCTTACGCAATAATGTTGTACAATATTGTACATGCTAGAGCGAGGAACTGACTCTATCTGCTGGTGAAGATTAACGGATCGCGGAACGATACTATTATAAACGGCGGGGCAAATATTGAAATGGGCGGAGCCAATTCTGGCCAACTTGTCGAATTCGTTCACTCCTTTAACCCTCGCAGTTGGTCCTGCTTGCACATTGCGGAAGGTAGTTTATTGGTACGAGTCAAACTTCGAAGCACATCTATTTAGATAGATCTAGTCCTGACGCGTCTCATGAACAGTGCAATAATGTTACCGTACAGAACAATGATATCGGTCCCTGCGGGACTGACGCTTTCCAACAATGGTCTGATGGAATTAGCTTCGCCTGTGCGAATGGTATTGTACGAAACAATCTAGTTGATAATCCTACGGATGGAGGTATTGTTCTCTTCGGTGCGCCTGGGACACTCGTGGAAAACAACACTATATGGATAGAAGAGGTAAGTTTACCCTCCATCTTTTCGTAGTCTATTATAACATATGCTGGTTTAGCAAACCCTTCTTGGTGGAATCAATATGGTTGATTATCTTCCGTGGAATGGCAACTTCACTGGCGTAGTTGTTCAAAATAATAGTATCTATGGTGGATTTGCTACCGACAATGACGAGAACAATCAGACGAAGGGTGATGATGCGTTCGATGCGATTATCAAGTGTGTACTTTCGTTCATTTCTGGAAGTTTTCTTACAATCTGGCAGAATCGGAATCGCAATTGGTCCTCGTACCTGGTTCGGCGGCCGTTATGGCAACAACAAGAGTCAAAATGCTGTTGTCATCAACAACCATTTGTCTGGCGCATTTGGATATGGGATAGCCTTAACGTCTGCACAGAACTTCACCGTGGAAGGAAACTCGCTATTCGGAAATACGTCTTTTATCGGCTCTCGAGGGCCAAATTGTTCTTCCGTCGACACAACGCCGAGCACGCAGGGTTTTGTCATCGAGAATAATACGACACAATCGTCTACTACGCAGACGGATTTCCAAGCCATAACGGATGGAAGCAGCCTTACGTGTATTGTTCCTCCTAGTGATGGTGACTTCTGGCCTTACGGCGGAAGTCCCGAAAGCTCTAGTCCATCCGGACACTCCGAGTCCGAAGGAACTTCCACTGGAACAAAAGTTGGAATGGCTTTGGGCATCACCTTCGGCGTTATCTTTGTCGCATTGCTGGCATGGTACATTCGGAGGTGGGCCCTTGCCCGCCAGTCTCGAGTCCGAACGGGAGCGAGACGTCAAGCAGGATTTATGCGGGGGAAACTCTGATGTCTTTCGTGATCTACTGTCGGCACACATTTTGTACTTTCTTTGATCGCTTTGTGTTTTTCTGCTTATTTCACCATGCATAGACAATATTAATCATGCTAAACAGTATTTCTCGCTTACCATGGACTAGTACTAGTACTGTGCTCTTTTCTTCATGTATCTTGTATAGACCGTAACCAGCTTAAGCCTTGCTTTGTTTCGGCTCGATGCCGGATTTATGACCTCAGCCAGTACATACAATTAATATGACATCATGCACCGTGACTCCGCGTTGACTTTCGATTTGAAACACTAGTACTAGTACTGGTACTGGTACTGGTGGCTATCGGCTGGCAGCTCTGGCTTCGTGAGCCACGTCTGCCTCGAGCACAGGCTGATGCCAGTCTCCCCGCTTCCGCCTGAACTTTGGAGAGAAATCCTTGACATCGCCACGCAAGATGACCCATTGCTCGAGCCAGCGCTCCTCGGTCCTCTAGCTAAAAGTTCTTGGTACGAAATGGTCTTTGGCGATTGGTGGCTGCGCAGACCTCACGAAGCTCTTCAAATACGCCAACGTCAAAGCTATGCACTCAAGAAGGTCTGCAAGTCATGACACTCTGCATGTCTTAACTTTCTCCGCTGACACGCCGAGTAGGCTTTCACGCAGACTTGCACGCTGTTTGCAAGAGTCGGTGCCGAGTACTTGTATCGTTCGATACTTGTTAGTGACCCAAGGCGTCTGCAGAAATTGTGCTCGGTCCTCGACGTGAACACTAACATGGGTCACTGGACGAAGGCTATCTACATTTATTGGGATGAGCGGCTAGGGGTGCGCGACCTTGGGAGCATGGATGATTGTGTTGTCTCGCTCGTTCGACATTGCCCGAACTTACAAGTCTTTATGGTGGATCCTAAAATTGGACCGGGTTCATTCTTGTCCATCGCAGACGCGTTACGCACACATTGTTCAGCGTCTCTGAGGTTGATCCAATGGAAAATAACCTTCACAAACCAGACAAAAGTCGTGCCTGCTATATCAAGCATGCGGAACCTTGTTGCAATCCAATTGGAGATAAATTACCCTGCTATGGAGGGCAACACCTCATTTCCCGGGATCAGACAGATGTTGGATGTTTCCTTCCCTCATCTAAAACAGCTGAGCCTTCGTGGGGCAGTTCAAGACTTCGCGGAGCAAATAACTATGTGGCATATGCCGGAGCTGACGAGCTTAACACTGGACTTCAAGGCATGTCGCCACGACTTTCCTGACGTATTGGAAGTTCTCACAACGCATGGCCCACAGCTAGACATGCTGGACCTTAATGCCATTCCGACCCTTGACGTGCGCTCTATCCTGACCATCTGCCCAAACCTTACGACATTCTGTTTCAGTCTGGACTGGCAACTAGAAGGAAATCTGGTCGAGGGCCCGCATAGAAAACTGCAGAATATTGGACTCTATGGACTGCGACACGCATTCGGTGTTGGGTTTGCTGGAGAAGTCGCTCAGGTCAATCCTTTCGAAGCGGTCATTATGCGGAGGCGTAACGACATGAATTTTATAGCACTCGACAAGAATAACTTTCCGAGTTTGTGCCTCATCCGCGTGCTCGAACCTGGATTGTTGAATGACCTCAACAAAAACAACGGCCCTGCGACAGGCATATCGGCGGGATATAGTCGTTGGGAGCGGTGGTGGGATCAATGTTCTAGACAACGCATAAGGCTTGAAGATTGTACTGGAAATCTTCTAGGGACGCTTCCGCAGAGAGAAGATGACTTGGAGGATTATGAGTCCGAGGTCTCTGACAGTACTGTGGACTAACGACTTGGATGGGACAGGGTGGTTGATTCTCGTCTACTTATTTTGCATGCTTTCGTTGAAGGAGTCTCCTACAACTGTTATGATCGTGTCAGGTGTAAATTGTATTATAGTAACTGCGTCCGTACTCGTACCCTACCTTAGGATGTGCTTTTTAGTATAGTAATTACTATGTGACCTGAGAGTCAAGCGCGGACAACTCTCCTCTCAAACACAAAATGCAAACTTTCAAGCTGAAGTTACTTCATTTGTAGGAATGAAATGAAGGAAAGAAGGTGAGTCGCCCTCAAGTCGGAACCGATGGACGTCGACTTAAGCACAGTGGCCGATATAGTTATCCAGGATGTTATCCTATGAAGCGAGCGAGCGAGTCGAGTAACGCAATTCAAAAATTAATGTCGTCCGTCCGTGAGAATGCCGTGAGAGCATTCGAGTGGCGCGTCTGTTGTCGTTCGTCAGTCAGTCATACCTCTCATACTTCTTCGACGTCGTCGACGAGTACCTCACCTGTCATTCATCTTCATTTGACTGTCCGATTCTCTTGCTTTGAAAATTTAAATATGGCCTCTTCAAATGGGTAATCGGCGAAGTCTTTTGCCGCGAAAGTCTCGAGCTAATTGCGAACGTTATTCTTTTTAGGCACCAATGGGGTGTAACACAACCTATCTCCTCAAGCGAGTCGAGTGAAGGAGAGAAGAAGGTTACTGTGGACATGATGGATGAATTACGGCGGCAGGGTACATTTGAGAGCGAAGAGGAATCACGCACAAGGTCAGCAATCTTCCTCGTCAACCACCGCCGACTCGATCTGGAGGCCTCCATCCTTTTGGCGAAGGCGACCACAATTGATACCCGAAGAAATGAAGATGCTCTTATGTTGAGATTTGAATTTGCCTTCATAAAATTGCTTCGTCTTTGGTCTTGAGTCGGCTGTGTGGTGGCTTCGTCCTATTACGCCGCTTTAAACTTCGGGCGCTGACAGCTCCTTGCCATACGTCTTCCAGAGAGCTTGTATTGGGTCGTGTCGCATCTCTCGTTAAGAAATTTGTTTATAAAGTGTCATTATCTCGAGGGCTATCAGAAGCAGCAGCTGTCGCAGCGGGCGGGAAGATCTTTACATTCGGGTCATATCGTCTTGGCGTCCATGGGCCCGGGTCGGATATTGATACTCTTTGTGTTGTTCCTAAACACGTATCAAGGGAAGACTTCTTCGATGTGTTCGAGGGTTTGCTGCGGGATTTTGAAGGTGTCACGGAGGTGTCGGTAAGTGGCAATTATAATGCGTATAATCTTGTACTTATGATTCTTGCTTAGGGTGTTCCCGAGGCTTACGTCCCAATTATTAAGACGAAAATACAAGGCATTGCCATTGATTTCTTAATGGCCCGGTTGGCATTGTCAGCTATTCCTGACGATTTATCACTTCGAGATGATAATTTACTGAAAAATCTTGATGAACGATGTATTCGGAGTCTGAATGGTCAGCCAAATATGATTTTGTATGCTTCTGTTCCTGCCTAACTCGGGTTAGGTTCACGAGTAACCGACGAAATGCTTCGACTTGTGCCTAATGTTGCTGTATTTCGAGATGCATTGCGATGTATAAAACTCTGGGCCCAAAGTGAGTTTTGCTAGTTTCATTTTAAATTATTCTTGATATGATTTTGTTACAGGAAGAGCCATATATTCGAATGTGAACGGTTTTCTTGGTGGTGTTGCATGGGCTATGCTAGTCGCAAGAATATGTCAACTTTATCCAAATGCTGTCGCTGGCGCTATCATTAGTCGGTTTTTTATCATTATGTACCAATGGTACGTCTGCGACTACCCCAACTCTTCAAGCATGAGTCAGGAATTAAAGACCTCCTGGATCAAAGGTCATGGCCGCAACCCGTACTTCTGAAGCAAATTGAAGAAGGTCCACTACAAGTGCGCGTGTGGAATCCGAAGGTTAGCAGGATTTCGGACATGGACGAGATTGATTTACGACGTAATTGTGCTAGTTGTATCCAGGAGACCGCTCACATCGCATGCCGATCATCACGCCTGCTTATCCTGCTATGTGTGCGACTCACAATGTCACTGCGTCAACACAGATGATTATGACTGAGGAGTTTAAGAGAGGTGAGTACATAAATACTTGTATAATGTCTGTCATTCACTCGTTTTCAGGGGCGGACATCGTCGACAAGATTATGTTCGGATCAATTCAGTGGTCAGAATTGTTTGCGAAGCATGATTTTTTCCACAAGTACCGCTATTATCTCATGGTCATTGCTTCTACCGGCAACCAAGATCTGCAAATCAAATGGTTGGAAAATTTGCTTGTATCTGACAAGAGTTCACGTATACTTATTGCTTAATTTCACGCACAGGTCCGGGACCGTAGAATCTCGGATACGACAGCTAGTCATGAAGTTGGAGTATGTTGACTCACTTACCCTCGCACATCCTTTCATCAAAGGTTTCGATCAAGTTCTGTATTGTCTCAACGACGAAGAAGTTCGAGCATCCGCTTCTGGTGAGGTTCCCGATGCCGTTGCAAGACGAAAAGAAGAAGAAACGGAAGGGAAAGAAGGAGCAAGTACAGTATATACAACAACTTTCTACATCGGTCTTGCTATCGAACCGAAGCAGCGTGCGTTCGACTTCTAATACGGCCCTTTCTATTGCAAGATTTAAGTCGTGTGCTTACCCTGTCTGACTGGTCTCTATTAAAGCTGGTGCTACTGGTCCTCGAAGACTAGATATATCTTATCCTACAACCGAGTTTACAAAACTCGTCAAAGTGTGGGAAAAGTATGACGAATCTTCTATGGGTATCATGGTACGACATATCAAAAGGTGCGCAATTCAATGTGTATATGTGTTGATCGAGCGACTTTCTCTGTACGCAAGTGCGAATGATTCGAAACCTAATGTATATATATTAGTTCTTCTCTGCCTGATCATGTATTCGACGCGGGCGAACGACAACCAAAGCCAACTCTTAAGCGCCCAAAGACTAAGGTACGGTTCGAAAATCTCATAAAGACTATCTGTTCTGCTCATGTAGATACATTCGCTGTTTTAAGGGCTCTGGTAAATTCAACAACACTTCTCCCGATCTACCGAACAAGAAACAGAAGAAGTATGGCTCTTTTTTTAGTTTGTTGATGGCCTTTCACTGTGTTTCTCTGACAGGTCACCCCTTACTCCGACCGATCTCCAGAGTCTGGAGTCAGAGAAAATTGATCCTTCTTCGGCCCTTAACCCTGTTCAGCCACCGACTGTTGTTGAAGCTCCTCCAACCGGCTCAACTGTCTACACGCCAGCAGTTAAGGATCCTGCAGACATCAAGTCTCCTAAGCTNCCCCTTCGGGGAAACGACAGCCGTTGTGGGGACTGTTCAATGAGCGACAAATACTGCAAGTTGCGAACATTTGCGTTAATAAGTTGGTATAATCCAGCGAATATGTCTAGTCTCAGTAATCTTCCAGACCTGAGCACTGTTGCGGGTTTCTACGCTGTCGCTCAGTGTCGATTATTTATTCGGGTTTCCCTTTCAGATGCCGTACTTAGGCATCTTAACGCCATCGGCTTGGATTCAACGGTTTTTTTTTTCGCACTTCTTGTGCTTTCCCTTTCTCTCGGGAGAGGATAGTGTATTCGATTTTATGCCTTATGCCTTAAATCATGTATTTTACATTGCTCGTAGCAATAGAATAACAATATCTGCCCGGGATAATTCGTGTACCGCATCTATCGTGTGAATGGATGGCGGCATCTCGGGATTGTATGAGCTGGAGAGTCGGAGACTTCATATTTTGCGAAAATTTTCGCTTCGCCACGACCTTGATTTCTCTCCCAAGCAAGCATGTCCTCGAAATCGGGACTCACGATACTGAAAGGGACAGAGCTCGTACATGAGGATTCATCTCATAAGAAATCACAGGAGGTCTCGCCGTCGATTTCGGTGACTACCAGTATGTTCTAATTGCAACTTCCTTTTTTGAAAAATCATTGAGTAAACGATCCGTCCCTAAGCATTCAGAACACCCCGCAACACAGCTGATCTCAATGAATTTGACCCTGATCGCAATATCTACTCGAGATATTCTCAAGATGTCACTACCAGAGTCGAGAAAGTTTTATCAAAGATTAATGTGTGTGCTTAAGCGCTTTTGACGTTATTTCAAAGCGGGTCAATGATACCGTAAATGTTTTTCTAGAATGGACACGCTCTAACATATTCGTCAGGCCTTGCAGCTTCGTATGCCGTTAGTTAAATTGTCAAGGGAATATAACAAATTCACAATGACTAATACGATGCGACCTATAGGCACTAGTTCACTATCAGCCAAAATGTATAGCGATATCAGGTGGCTACCATGGCTGCCATGCCACTATAGAGGTTTATAAGAAATCTAAACCCGGTGTCAAGCTTATTGGCATAGACGATGATTTCGAGGAGGGCACTTTGTGCTGGCTCGAGACCCCTTTGAACCCGACGGGGGAGTCAAGGTAACTTCAAAACAAGTATGCGTATTGACGGTTTATTTAATTGTATTGCAGGAGTATTCAGATATACGCAGACAAGGCAAACCTCGAAAGATTACTTTGGATGGATAAGAAATATTGATATAATTGCGACTGTAGGTGCATGCTGTGAAAGGTTATTTACTCGTTGATTCCACCTTTGCCCCTCCCCCGCTCCAATATCCCTTCAAATGGGGAACAGATTGTGTCATGCATAGTGGTACGTGAAAACAAACTTTCTTTGTGGTTGAGAGTAATTTTGCATTCGGGCAAAAGGCACAAAATATTTCGGAGGCCACTCCGATTTGCTGTGCGGTGTTCTGATTGTGAAGAAAGAAGATGAGTGGAAAAAGGTGAATTACATGTTTCACCCTTGTAAGTAATGATATACAACTAAGGGGTATCTTGGAAGCTATGGGGAGACAGGACGTTCATGGGCAACATGATGGTATTAAGCGCTCCTCTGTACTATGACCTATCTTTAATGCATGTCTATTCACAGGGCTCACTAGAATCTTGGCTCCTCCTACGATCGCTGCGTACACTTCATCTGCGTGTACCTCGNCCAGTCTCAGACTGCAACATCACTTGCGCAGTGGCTAGATCGCCTTACCCGGATTCCTATCGGCCAGACGTGGGACGGAGTGCAGGGTGGTCTTGTCAAGCATGTGTATCACTCGAGTTTACAAGCAAAGACCGCAAGTTGGGACATAGGCAAGCAGATGGAAGGGGGATGGAATGCAACATTCAGCTTTCTTGTAAGATATCTCACTCGTCTACTCCTACACTATGCAACCAACTGATATATCGTTTGATTTTGAACGCAGTTAGAAAGGCCAGAACATGCCTCGCTTATCCCACATCTTGTCAAATATCTTGTCGTACGTTTCCCTTTCTCCCGTTATCTTTTCATATACCTTACTGCGTGATTACAATGTTTATAGCCTGCGACGAGCTTAGGTGGAGTGGAAAGTTTAATAGAGCAACGCATCACATCCGATCCAGCAACTGACCCACGCCTCATCCGTATTAGTATCGGCGTCGAAGACTTAGAGGTTCGTTTTTATTTATCCCATATAATGATTATATTTATCATATATTAAATTCTGAACTTTCGTTCTCAAAGGATCTGAAAGCAGATTTCAGACAAGCATTCAAGACAATGGTACAGGAGAAAGCAAAGTTATGAAAGATGTCATAAGGTAGTTGTGAGTAGGACGAACATCAGAAGTAGTTTTTTTTTTGCAGTCAGTCATGAAATAGCCACGACATTCACCTACCATCCTTTCCTCTATAAAATTCTAAAAACATAGTCTTGTCCTCCCAACCCATTCCCGTTCTCTTCAACCTTCCCAATTCAGTCATCAGGGTCGCGCATACCTCCGAAAACACGTCGTCTCCGCCAGTGTTACCAGATAGTACTTCACTAATCAGAAATGACGCGGAGCTGGGGGACTGTGAGGGTGCGAGAAGTCGTACGGAAAGTGTGTGGGGCATGATTGAAGAGGATACGGAAAAAATGTGAGGGATAGGATTGAAAACTTGGCGGGAAGAGGGGATAGGGATAGATAATGTCGGCGAAAGAGCCGTAGGCGGATCGACCCTTGTGTAGGTACAAAATTAAAAACGAGACACTAGAACTATAATAAAGCAAAAGCGTACCTTGCACACATAATGAAGACGTTGAAATTCTTCACAGGGACAGGAATGTTCTTTAGTAAATTGGAAAAGCGAAGCAACCCACGACCATTGCTTGTGGTACATTCAGGATACAACGCGATAGGACGTCCGGTCTTCTTTGCGCGTGTGATTACTTCTGAGAAAGAAAGCGGGGACATTCCCGCGCGCGCGAGTCCATAGGGTGGGACGCACCCGCAAATCATTATCATGCGCATCAGTGAAATTTCAGTGAAGCCAAGGATGTCCGCGCGTTTTGTTGGAGTATGCTCCCGAGAATGCACTGTGACAGCCGCGACACCTAAGCCTATCTTTCTGCCTGAAGTGACACCCGGAGAAGAAGGACCAGGGGAAGATGTATTTTCGACTGGTGCAGTCACTGGGAGGACAAACAACGCGTTATATCTGTACAAGTGCTTTAAACGAGGTTATTCAGACCGAAGCTCTTGATTACGTACCGTAAAGCGACCCATGCAATTTCGAGCCAAGAAATCCAATTCGAGATAATGACATCCCCGGCCTTCGGATTCCAGACCTCTTTGATTGAGGCTCGTCTAAGAATAACGAATCGTTCAGAGTATGTTGACCACTCTCACACAGACGATCTACTTACCCTCTTTTCCTCTTCACAACCTCAACAGGTATCCAATAAAGACCGACAGTGAATAGAATCAAGCGAAGGATAATTGCAGTCGTATAATATGATACAACTCTATACAGAGGGGGAACTGGAGACTAATAACATCAGACGACGGTCTTCGGACGCCTTTGGAAATCGGGAGCTCACAAGCAAAATGCAGACACCTCGAACGACAACTATATATGTTATGACGAGAGCCAGCACTAGGAGGGTACGAATCGCTCCGAGTATGTACGCTGCAGGCTTTAGGATGGTAGCGGCGCAAGATTCGAAGCCTTGAGGATGAACTGGGGGAAGAAACGGCTGAATGCCAGTGCCAGGGTCCTTTGTAGTTATCTCAGAGCGCAATAAACGTATCTTTCGAGAGGTTGATTACTCACTCGGAAAGCCGAATATTTTTCCATTGAACTTGAAGCGGTCAATTTCTGTGGTGAGTATTCTATGAATGAGTTGGTCGCGATCACGTGCTACGGAGGTACGCCTCTCGCGCCTTTCAAACTGACCTCTCCTTTACTCCTTGACCATCGACGCTGCGTTCCGACATTTACTAACTCTGCTCCTTCGAGATGGCTCGTCCCATTGAATCTGTTGTCCCTGATGAGCTCTATAACGTAGTTGCGAGTGCTACTAGTCAAGATCCGGCTCTCGTAACCGCCTCTGCAAGCAGGCTGAAGCAGATGCTCGACTTGCACGGCTCCTTTGAATGTCTCAATGCTATCGCGTGTCAGAGATCAGTTCCCCTTATAATCCGGCAACAGAGTATTATTCAGTTCAAGAATGCGGCACTCGTTCATTGGAGGGGAAGAAGGTAGCATATATATATTCATATACACTTTTCCACCTTACCGTGTTGTCATAGATTGATATCTGACGAGCAGAAAGTCAATGTACGGGCTCGCTGCCTATCGCTCCTGGACGAAACTGATGATGTAGTATGTCAAAGAAACTCTCCTGCTGAATCTGTATTCTGATAGCTCCATCCTCAGATTGCTGATTGCAACAAGTACATCATTGCAAAGATAGCCCGCATAGATTTTCCAGTCATATGGTACACATATATCTCTACTGGGAAGCTCAGTCACACCTAAATCTCTACTTTAGGCCAAATCTAATGACCGATTTAATGTCCTCAACTGACAATGCCATCAAATTCTTTGTTAATTCTGCTGGCAATGACTTGAAAGCAACTTTAATATTACGCCGTTGTTTGGAGATACTCAATACCATTTTTAAAGAGTTTTCATCTGTGAGAATGCCTAGCGGCATCAAAGTAATGGGTCAAGTAAGCCAATTTCCTTCTTTATTTGAGTACTTATTAGACATACGCTCCTTGTTTAGCTTGTCGTAGCTTTACATCAGGTATTCGAAGGTTACTACGCCATCCTTACAACAATTTTCTCCCCGATGATGGATACTTCATCGGTATCCACTCGTCCGACTGCTGATGCGATCTTTCTTGCACATCTCACTTATAAATGTCTCTGTAAATTGGCTGTGTGGACCTGGAACAGGACAGGTCTGAATAGCTTCAGGGAGCTACAGCCTTGGGTAAGGATTGCATTCTGCCCTCTCAGAACATAGTCGTATATCTAAACTTATCCTTGGTGAGATCGACGGCTTCTTTGACAGTTCTGCTGTGCAATCGAAAACCCTGATCGAATTGCGCATTTCAGTCTTCTCAGCACTCAGCTCCTCGCAGTCCCTGCACAATCTTGACCCGTGCACAATGCGCTCACTTGACTACTTGACACGCCATATCCGCCAATTTGGAAAACTTTTTCGCCGGATGCAGCAACTGTTCTGCGCAAAATTTGTTGCTCTAAGTGCGTGCAACGACCTTGTACTATATTATTGGAGCAAGGTTGTACAAGCTACGAATGGGCCGCCAGAATTCATTGCGGGTAAGATAGAACTCGCTGAATAAAAATGGTATGAAATGGTATTGTCTCACTGATGTCTTCCATAGATTCACAATGGGCGGTTTTCCCAGTGCGTTTCATCGTACAAGCTATGGCGATTTTCAAGGAAAGCCTTGGTCAGTGGAGTTTGATGNAAAAAAAGTGCAAATGGAACCGCAAGTCAGTACATAACAGGTAGTTATTGCTAGCTAATCCTTAATGATGTCTGTTTAGCTTTTTCAAAAGAATTTGTCGAGGAAGCAGTCAGACTGCTTGTCACACGCTTCATTCCGCTTAACCCGAAAGACCTGGATGCTTGGTTTGCAGATCCAGAAGAGTGGATTAATGTTGAAGATAAGGAAGATGAGCAATGGGAATATGAACTGCGGGTGCGTTTTCACGGTGTGATAACGCTGGAGCACAGCTGATGCAAACAATATAATTGTTTCTTGGTTAATCAGCCCTGCAGTGAAAGAGTCCTTATGACTCTCGCGAATCAATATGGAAGTTTTGTCACTCCTCTGTTAGAAGCAACATTCAACCAAGTCATTGGTGGGATCTTCATGCATCCTATCTGAGTGTACTATACAATTAATAACTACTTATAATTGCTCAGGACTTCCCACCATAGATCTGGATAGCATTCTTCAAAAGGAAGCATTGTATTGTGCCATCGGGCGATGTGCACAACGACTGAAAGCTATTATACCATTTCAACAATGGGTTGGCCAGAACCTTACAGTAGAAGTACGGGATCCAAATCCTAAGTATGTCTAAAACAATACTTTCTCAGATTAGAAGCTGAGAAGTTGTGTTTTGAATCCCTTATCTAAATCCTTTGTTTAGCTACCCTATTATCAAGCGGCGGATTGCCTGGGTTTTGGGGAAATGGGTTTCAGACGAGTGCACATCACCAAGTAACGATATCTGGAACATCGTAATTTATCTGTTGAGTGCTCGTGGACCAGGAACGGATGCAGTTGTACGTTTTACTGCCGCTGCTGCGCTCCGTGAATGCGTCGATGTGGGTAAAAAGTCATCGCAACTTCAGCATTCCACTCTTTGAAGAATCATATACTTACGGCTGACGTTCTTCTACAAAGAGTCTTCAATTCGACGCGGACGCGTTTGCCCCACACTTACCTGCAGCAATCTCCCATCTAATTGAGCTTTTAGTTGAAACGGATACGTTGGAGGCGAAGAGACGAGTCACACAATGTTTAAACATCATCATTGAAAGAATGGGTTTCCAAGTGAATCTCGATCATCTGAGTTAAGATCGTGAACTGACGATTCTTTCATTGCAAGATAGTGCCATACGTAGAGATGATTTCGGAATCGATACCACAATTATGTATGTCAACTTTATCAGCATATCAATCTGTTCATGAGCACTATTTGGAAACGTATAGGGACGACTGCAGGAACCAATGTTTTGTACAAGGCAACGTTGCTCGAGACCGTTACCAAACTCGTAGAGGTATTTCATTTAATTAGCCTCATTTGACCTTTCTTACTCTTCCCACTTTGGCATTTTTAGTCCTCCAGACATAGTTCAGCGCTGCTTAACGTGCTAATCGTGCCTCTCTTACGAGAAAGCTTCTCCGATGGTGTGAGTCTCTTTCTTTCGAACCTAAATGTTTTATTCAAGTTTCGCATAGTCTAGGATTCAACTAGATGAAGACGGACTGGTACTCTGGAAAGCTGCATTGCGAAATGCAGTCACTCTCGACAGCAAGGATGGTCTGCCGTCTTTATTGGAGCTGTTTCCTATCGCCATCGATTTTTTATCTGAGAACCTTGATTTATTGGGCTCCATCACGACAGTTATTCAGTCGTACTTTGTGCTCGACGCAATAAAGGTACTTCAGGTAAGCCAACTATTCATGCAGATTTTAACTCGCTCACACTTTTATATGTTGTAATTTAGGCTTATGCGAGGCCTCTTTTCAATGCTTTCGTCAGTGCAATTGAACAGGCAGTAGAGACTAACCAAAAGGACATGATCATAGTACTGCAACTAATGGCGCAGTTAGCTCCTGCTCAGCTATGGGCTGAGCCTATACATGCATCGGGCCTATTCACTGTCCTTATCAAGACTGTCATGGACGACAAACGGTCGACTATATTGTTGACAGAACATGTCTGCTTGTTCGCGCGCATAGCACTCAACGATTCAACTATACTATCGCAATTAATCTCCGCTTCTGCGGCTGCTCTGAAAAAGCCAGAGTCTGAACTGTGGAACGAACTGCTCGATCAGTGGTGGCGGAGAGTAAGTTGTATTTTAACCTGTAGCACATCGGCTTATTTTGGCCGCTTTTTCTAAGTTCGATAACATGTCCGAGCCTAGATATCGCAAGCTTGCTGCCATGGGAATTGCATGCATCGTAGAAACAGGCAGAGTAGAGGTAATGGACCGATTAAAAGGCGAAATAGTAAATTTGTGGCTGGATGTTTTCCTTGAGATGAGGGAGGCAGTTGCAGAAATTTCTTTTGGCGAAACACAGTGAGTCTTCAGTAATCTGCCTGAACTGATGGTTTGATAAAAAAATTGTGCGGGTCCAGCATGTCACCTTTGGTTGCATTTTGGAAGGATGATGGATCAGCCCTTCCTACTATATTGGACGAATTGCAGGATACTCCTGAATACGAGCGGTGGATAAAGGTTTTCATTGTCTCGGTGCTTGTTATTGCGTGTCTGGTTTCTAACAGTTTCTATTCCAGATCTACCAGCAAGACCCGGTTGAAACCGCGAAGCTTACTACTTTTGTCAGACAAAAACTAGATCGTGTACATGTGATGTATGGCCCGGCGCTTGAAGCCACATATCTCAGCGGTGCAGACTCTGGCGTCTTGAAACAACTTCGAGATGAGCTAATTTCTTGAATTCTAGTCGAAAGGAGGCATTGGATTCCTTTTCTTTTTCTTTCNTTTTTTTCTTCAATTTCTTGCATCTGCTTTCATATCGCATATCATGCCTTGACATAAAATTAGCATATAATCGATAAACCTATGAAACACATGGTCTATTAAGTTGACAGTCTATTACTGTGCAAATGAAATATTCAATCGCATGGCTGCTCAGATTCACTGTCGAAAGACATGTCACTCTCAAACGATGCCAGCTCGTCCACATCGCTCGCCAAGCCTTCGCTCGTCCGTGTAGAGTCATCTTCGCAGAGCGCATGCACACGCTCGCTACTTCGCACAATCTCTGCACATCGTAGACATACCCAGCCTTCATCGCCGTCATCCAGTGCGCGTATGAGCCTTCCAGATAGACAAACGTAGCAATATATATGCCCGCAGGAGGCTGCATATGGAGTTGTGATAGGGTGTGGAGGAGGTTCATCCACTTCAGAGACGACGGGTGATGAGTCTATGTCGTCGCGCTTTAAAGATCCATCCGCTACGGAGGCATATGCCACAGAGTTGAGGTATGTACTTAACGTTTCTGAGGCATCAGCAGGTGAGGAAATGTTGAACGACGAGTCTTCCGCGCAAATAGCGCATTGGTCTGAAGGAAGGCTGGAAAAATGGCCCCTCTGAACTACGGTCTTCTCTGATGACAACGGAGAGGTCGAGGGGAGGATAGATGACCACCGGAAGTTTCGCAAACGTAAATTTAACTGGTTGTACGATCTGCGAAATGCTCGTGAGCTCAACGCGGGTAGGAGTAGAAGCAGGAATTCCTAGCGTAGAGTTTAGGCATTAGAAAAGCTCATATAACAAGGAAGAGGAGCTTACCGTGAATGCATGCCAAACCATTTGACGATTCATAAATTCATAGCTCACTTGGTGATTCGTGAGTCTGCGAGAGGGCACGAGTCGCATCGACAACAGTCGATCAGCCAAATTTCGATACCTGAGCGATATTTAATAAAATAATATGTAGCTAAGAAGGGATTACTTGCCTTCCGTTCCATAGGAAGACAACAAAGCTCAGGAGTCCTGAAGTTGAATATAAAGACTCTAGTCTAGTTAAAAGATTCCAAGCTTTCCGTCTTCGATCAGAGGAAGGTGTGTCTGGCCATGCATTCGATAAAGCATGACTTTTCAGACGGGAATAGAAGTAAGGAACCAGGACAGTTAGGAAGATGTGGATCGCCAAGATTCTCTGAGGCAAGCCAGATGCTATAAAAGACACTGAGACATGCTCGATTCATATTCATGCATGAAGTTGAAGACTGACGAGATAACGCTTGCCCTGTAGTATTCTGACGGAAGTAGCGCAGGTCCTGTAGCTTTGCACCGTACGTCTCTCCAAAATCCCAAACGGAAAACTTGTATAGAGTCAGCCTAATGATCAAGGCTAGCTCAGGCTCGAGTTTTGTTCGGAAAGCTGGCTGTCGTTGTAAGTCTGTCACGAGCACAAACTAGGGCAGAAGGAAATAGAAATTACATTTATGATGCTGAGGGCTTTTGTCAAAGGCTCCTGCAGCGTTTGAACTAGTTCTTCATCTAACAGTTCCGCGTCCAACTGGTTGACGCGAAGCACAGTAGGTCGCGGACTTGCTGATTGCCTAGAGGCTTTCCAGGCTCGGAGACGTGGTTCAGCTTCATCCCAAGCTTGTTGCCAGTATGAAGACATTGTAAAAGCAGTTGGCGAATTTGGCGGAGGTTCGCTCGAAGCAGTTGTGTGACCAGGACCCCGGATACCGATGCAGTATATATTGCTCTGTACTGATCGACGGCGCAATCAAGGCGCTATCAAAACTTTTATGCTATGTTTCAAGACCTTCCTTCGTCTGTCCCCTTTCTATCGGACAGGGACAGCATCGTCGACTAGGACGCGGGCGATGGCGACCAGATCTTACAGGGATGCGATCGACTGCCTCAACGGCCTGCAATCGAACCAAGCCATGATCGAGGCCTCTCGTGCCTCTGGGGGTCGTATAGCTCAATATTCCATACATGATACCGAAGAATATCTGAGCAGGATTGGGTACTCGGTAGTTCTGTCGGTGCCAATGGAAAACTTTCTATTGACGTACATCCTAGCCCCAGGATCTGAACAAGCTCAATGTCTTGCATGTCACAGGCACCAAGGGAAAGGGATCAACCTGCGCATTTGTAGATTCATTGCTTCGTCATTCGATGCCAGAGTGGACAGTTGGTGCGCCGTTATATCTGAGCCTTTTCTGTTTTGTTTTGTTCAAGAAGCTGAGAGAAGAATTTAAGGTCTCTACACCTCACCTCATCTTGTAGCTGTTCGCGAACGGATCCGAATCAATGGCACGCCCATCTCAGAAGAAGATTTTGCAAAGTACTTCTTTCAAGTTTGGGATAGACTCGAAAAGAACGACACAGTGCGTACATGTTATAATGATGAACCCCTCTTAAGCTAAAGTGAATATGCAGAGAAAATACGAAAGTACCCCTCCGAAGCCTATGTACTTCCGCATGGTCACTCTGGTTGCGTTTCATGCTTTCGTGGAACTTAAGGTAATATGACTGGATTTCGTTTTACTGAGAACACTGAAGGCTCTCAGGTTGACGCTACAATACTGGAGGTCGGTGTTGGGGGGATGTACGATTGCACAAACATCATCCCGAGGCCAGTAGTTACAGGCATATCTGCTTTAGGAATTGACCATGTTAGTGTACTCGGAAAAACGCTGAAAGAGATTGCATGGCAGAAAGGCGGAATATATAAGGTATTTCGTTACTTAATATTACTGTATGACTTGAAATTGAGTACTAGTCTTCCACAACTCCTTATAACTAGGAAGGCGTCCCAGCATTCACTGTAAATCAACCAGAAGATGGCCTAGAAGTCCTTGAGCGGCAAGCTAGAGAAAGGAAAGCATCTAAGTTCGTAATTGTCCCATTGACACCCGGTCTCTCAGATATTAAACTTGGTACGCAAATGAAATCGATCATGCTTTACTGCTCATGCGATTGTTATGCATAATCATCCAGGCCTCTCTGGTTTTCATCAATATCAAAATGCCAACCTTGCTATCAGCCTTGCACAAGAGTTCCTTCACATAAAAGCACCTTTAGTCGCACCAACGACGCTCTCCGCTGCTTTCGTAAGTGGGCTGGAAAATACACGATGGCCAGGGCGGTGCCAGACGGTGCCAGATCCATCTCTTAAGGGAACGACATGGTTCCTAGATGGTGCACACACGGTCGAGAGTCTCGAATGCTGCGTACAATGGTTCTTTAGTCCTGCCGTTGGGCTGTGGGAGAAAGTGTGAGATACAATGAGAATAACACCGAATCAAGAAAGGAAAGACTAAACTTCCTGCTTTTCAGACATAAGCCCGTGCGGATCTTTATTTTCAATTGCACTCATGGACGAAGTGGATCCTCCTTTCTCTTGACAGTGCTCTCGAAAATGAAGGCACAGTTGCAGCTGCATGGGAAGGGTGACATAGACCCGAATCACTTCTTTGACCATGTTATTTTCTGCTCTAACGTTACATATGCGGACGGAGGGTTCAAAGGCGGTCAGTTTTTATGATTGACGCTTCTCTTTTATTCTGACCTTAACCTTTGGGACATTTAGACTTGACAAATCGAGTTGTGGCAGAGGAGAAGGTCGATCTGTTGAAAGTGCAACAAGAGCTTGCAGACGCATGGGCTTCACTCGTACTCAACTATCCGAAAGATCATATCCATGTATACCCATCTCTAGAGCACGCCGTGCGATTTGTCCGCAAATTGAACAGCGAGAATTCAGGCAAGGAAGTCACAGAGACTTCGACGCAAGAAGCAACCGCTGTAGATGTCCTGGTTACAGGAAGCTTGCATCTTGTTGGAGGAATAATTGAAGTGGCGGGTTTATCGGAGGTCGCTTTATGAAAGCATGTGTTGGAGGCGTCCTGCTCACTACGCTCTCGACTCNTTTTTTTTTTTGTAGGAAGCTCCCGCTGATATATTATACATTCGAATACAACAGAATAGAAGATAGTATAGAAGATAATATTACGACTAGCTCAACGCCTAGTCGGTACTCCCAGAGGATTCACATGTAATAATGGATAGCCTTCGAGAAAAAACTCAGTGTCTAGGATTTCACAATGGACCACGTAAATTTACCTGCCCGTCTAAAAACGCCCGTACTTTAGTTTTGAGAGCGATTGAGCCAATACTATATTCTTTTACCATTTCCATGAAGACGCCGAAATGTATGGGCTACAACTTGCAGTGATTAGTAAACAGCACTATTAACAATCTACGAAGAAAATGCTTACTTCATAACGTGAAATCTTAAGATACAATTTCTCGTCCTTAAGGATCATGATCTTCAATTTGAATAACAGCTCCATGTCACTGATCATCTTCCGTCGCTGATTTTGGACCATAAGCGCAGACTTGGACTCGTCGTTAATCTGTCTGTTTTTGTTTTTGCTTCTTGATGATCCCACACGAGAACTCCTTTTAGGAAAAAGCCCTTTTTTATGATTACAGAGACATTTTCATGTTCCTTAAGTTCACCGGTATCGGATTGTGAGGAATGAGCCGGAATTCTCTTGGTGGAATAGCCTTCTTGACACAAATTTCCGGATTCAAATACCATTATAGCTTCATCACTTATAAAATCATCTTCTGTAAGGCCGTCATCCCTTAACCTTTTTGGACTGAGGTTGATCTGTAAAGTTGAATCGGCTGAAGCCTCTACGGTACTACACGACTTTGAGAATTTCGCTATATATGTCAGATATTTCAGTATTCACCTCGTTAGATTAAAATGGGTCAGACATACTGGTGTATTGACTCTCGTTACTCAAGCGAAGGGCTGAAGGATCAGGATTCAAAGCTGGGTTCAATACAGCCAATGTTTGTGAGAAAGGCAATACGTCGGACGATTCACGAGAACATAATGCGGATTCGAGTGCAAGCCCAGAGTGGGGTCTCATAAGACTACTTGCTAGACTGCTCTTCGCAAAAACCTGTGTCAAAGGAGGCTCAGCATCATCCCTTTCTGGTGAAAGATGGCGAGTAGAACGTGACTCGAGATTGCTTGCACCGAAAGCCTGCGTCGCGATAAAAGGATAGACAGAACCATCATCGCCCCACCCTACCGGACTCGTGGATGGCTGGGCGAAAAGTAGTTTGGCTCGTTCAAGTATGTTGTTGCGCGTCTCCCCAACACTCTTCACGGATTTTATTACTCGTGTCTGGTGTCTATATATACGCTGTCCCTCGCCTTCCTCAAGTACATCTTCGAGAAAGGTCTTCGGAGGTCGTTCTTCAGCTGGTTGAACACTGGGTTGTCTCTTCTTCGCTTTTGCGCTTGCTTGCGCTTTAGACAGCTGTGATTTAGATTCCACTTCCCGTGAAATGAGAATACGCATAGTCTCGTTGGAGAGCCGACCGGTCTTTGCACACTTCTCTATGTGAGAAATTTTTTGTGCGACAGTTTTACGTGTGGTCCATTTTATATCGCAGCTGATGCATTTCCGCAGGCATTTTAGTTGTTGCTCAGTGAAATCGAGATAGGCGTTTATATTCTGTTTAGCTTTCTTTGCTTTTGCTGTTGAAAGTTTCACCATATCGATTTCGATAGGAATGGAAGGAACACGTGATACACGATTGCCAACTGAAGATCCTTGGGAGAAAGTGAATTGACTAAGTTTCGTACGCATCTTACTTGTACATTCGTCGAATTCGTCGTCAGTGCTTTCCTCGTGCGTCGCCGGGACCAGATGTATGTTGTTCGCTGGGGCGGAGTTATATGCTTCATCGGCGATCACTCTGGCAACAGCAACGTCTGAAAATAGTGAACCAGTTTCGCTTGTGATCGTAGAGCTCGCGCGCACGTCATCAAAGGCGTGAGCATTTGGCATGGGCGAGCCATTAGCTAGACCAGTATTTTGGACTAGAGCGAAACATGAGGTGCAACAATAATAAGCAACAGGAAGGCATCTACTACCGATATAGCTTGCTACATTACCATTCGAGTCACTGTCGGTAATTTCAATGACTTTGAGATTCTTTGCTTTCTTCATCTCCCTCTGTCTTTGTCTGTCCCTTTTGAGCCGCTTCTGAGCCTCCTCTCTCTCCGGCTCCGAGTCTTCTATGACTTCATCGTGACTGCCGTGCACGAACTGCCTCTTTGGCATGAGCGGAATCGCGATACTCGCGCGACAAAGCCGTATATAGTCGCGTGCGGTGGCGGTGAGACGTCTCGGACTCCGCACTGAGCGCAAAGTTTTACAGCGTAAACGTGCCTTTTAGCAATATATCTGAAAGGATATAAATGCGAATCCTTCATGCATTGGTGGCCCTAGGGAGAGGGAAGGAAGAAAGAACGGAAAAGACGCGATCAAACGCGAAGCAACGCGAAGCACGTGACAGATAATTCCCCATACAGTGTCACTGTCAGTCTCCAAACTCCAAAACAAAGTCAGAGGTGATGAACTCATTCCGCACATTCCGCAGGTCGAGCATGTCTCTCTATTAGCTACTTCATCGTCTTAGCCTTCTATCGTCACAGTCGCAGAGCTCATTAACACCTAGCTGTGATTATGCCTTTTCCTCTCTCACCCCACCACGTACAACTTGTTGCCGCATGCTATCCACCATCCGCGGCTCTTTTGACCTCAGCTCCAGATTACAAGCCAACCTCGCAGGAGCTTTCCAGACTTATATATTATGCCTCCAATCGTCCGGGAAAAATAACTAAACTAGGCAATGAGCTAGAAAAAAGAATTAACGTAGATGCTCGGAAAACAAAGTCTGGAAATACCAGGGCACGCGCGTGAGTTCAGACTTTACAAGTATAAGTATATGCATTTTTACTCTAACTACGGGGCCTTGGTCATATCCAGGTCACTCTTGATTACGCTGAATATTTTAAAAGCTTTGACTACCGAATGCCGTCGCGATTTGTCTCTACTTTCGGCGGCGCTAATGTCTGCGCTGGATTCTACTTTAGCGGCGCTTTCTAGCGACCTTGAAGTCGCTGCTAAAGTTGCTAGTGTGGTGAGCAAATGTTCTCTTAGAACATACGAGTTTTGACAAATCTTCTACGCATGTGTTTCTAGTTCGCTGCATGGGCAACGTACACAAACGGACAGTTGCTTGGAGTAGACCAGAACTTGACACGCGATTATATCTCCACTATGCGACGTTTCTCTGCAATGTGTGTAGTCGAAGCTAAGACCGATGATTACGAAGAACGTAACAGGTGTGTATGCAACAAGTCATCTTATTTCATAAATTTACGCGAGTGCAGAACTCGCCTCATAGGCCTTGGAGCTTTGACGGGCGCAGTAACTTCTGAAGCCCTGTATAATTCGTCTTCTCAATTCAAACGTCAAGTTTCCGAGATCGTTCCGGCGCTCCTTGTCAATTTGTTCCAAACAGACATACGGATTCTTGAACACGAGTCAGTGCAGTGCACCCCCTGTGTTACGGTCATTCTTACTCTAAATGATTTCGGACATTATGCAGGTTAGAGAATAACAGGGACCAACCTGTATCCATGACACCTTTCCTGGCGGACTTCCGCTCACGGCCACTTCTAGAGCGCCGTGCCGCCTCTATTCATGTGCATATCGCTGGGGACGAAGGCCCTTCTATGAATGATGTTGCAAACGTTACACTTCATACATTCGCCTGCCTCCTTAATCAATCAAGCGGATCGCAAGTAGGGCATGTCCTCCAAGCGGTACTTGATAGTCTCAGCCTACATGACAGTTGGAAGGATGTCTCACATTGCTGCTGGCTCGCGCAGCAGGCAGTCGAGTGGACTCGATACCAGTATCGTTTTGCTGTGCCAACGCGACTAGTCGAGAAACTCGTGGAGACGCAGGATGACCCTTTCCCGTCAGGCCTTCACACAACTTTGACGGAAATGATCAAGACAGTATTTACAGCTCCATTGCCGCTCGTCAATCTTTCAACATCCGACGTTTGTTCAAACCTCACTGCCCTAATACTACGCAGAGTTGCAATTAATCCTCGCGATGACCTCCTTCCCGCCCTAGTGGAATGTATTGGCTCGTTAGGAACGCACATTTATTATGCAGACCAGATTCATGACCTTGCATGCGAGATTATCGGGCGTCTGCTCAGCATTGAAAGTAATGGCTTAGGCGGTAAAGGTCGAGCATACGGCCGGAAGGATGAGGAAAGGGCCATGGCTTTGAGATGTCTCATTGCAGCGTTGGGTCAACTTATTCGATCAAGCACGAAACTAACCCATCCGTCTCTTTCTGTCGATGGTCATAGTGATGAAACGCGCCCTAGACTTGGTGTCATTCCTGCCATAGTGTCCAACGTAAATGGCGCCGCGGATTTGGATCTCTCGGACAGTCATTCTATCAGGGATTCTCTCCCACAGCGGTCCAAAATTTCTCCGGATGTTTGGCAAGAGACGCTTACGCTCCTCTGCGACGAGAATTTTGCTGTTCGTTCTGATTATGCAAGGGTCCTTGTTCTCTACCTCAAGACTGAGATTCGTACTGAACCCGGGATACGCGCAGTTTCAAGTGATGGGTCCACTGAAGGCAATGGTGTGAAGCGGTCGCAAGCATCTGAAGATAAAGCCTTTCAACGCCCTCGTAGCAAGTCGTTCGGACTAGGTGATAGTGGCGCCAATCGGTTTCTTCATGCATTGCTAGCTTCTTTATACGTACTTGCTACATCCCCAAGACTTGGTCTCCCACCATCTTCCCCACCTTCGCCTACACATTCATCGGACCCTGACCAAGAGCAGGAACATGAGTACGATCCAGTGCATGTAAACATTACTCCATCCACTCCCGTGCCAGACCAATCCTTCTCGTTGGCGCCCGATGGCTCGCATGGCTCTCAGTCATCAAGGCGAAAGTCAGTAACGCTTGCGCAATCACGGAAACTGCATAGAATACGCTGGCTGCTTGATACAGCAAGCCAGCTGGCCTTGTCTCAACCTGACTCGGATGCATCTTCCGCATGTCTATCCGATTATCTACACGTATCGAGTATTCTTTATACTTTACACGAGCAACCATCACCTCGAGCGCTTATATTGGGACTGCCCATGTTACTGACTTTGCATTCGTGGTGTGAATCCGAATGCTCATCGTCTCTTCGTCGAGCTGCTATTCAGCAGGTCTTAATTCGACAATGGCAGGCCATTTCACGCATTTGGAATTGCACTGATCTACTTGATCGAGTAGAATGCGTAAGTAACGCTTATTTTTTGAAGTGTATACAGCACGCTGATTTAGGTATTAAAAATGGTGCAGACTAACCCATTGTTTTCGGATTCACCTCCGGAAATGGATTTCCCTTTAACAGAAGAACCTTTGGCTCTGTCCTCCATTGACATCCAAGGAAACGAAAAAGTCCCATGGAACGACGAGGAAGCAATAATTTCAGCTCTTGCAGAAAATATAGACGTTCAGCTTGCGACTGGGCTTGATAGGACGGGCTTNAAAAAAGAAATTCGAAACGCCATGGACTGCTGAAAATGCTTTGCAAGAATGTATGGCCCTTTAATCGCTTTCTTCAAATGGGTTCTGACCTTAAATGTTTTAAAGCCGTTGAACAGTTCGCGAATGCTGTTAATCTCAGGTCGGAACACAGCAACCCACTTCTGAAGATATCGCCTGCTTTAATGCACATCTCCAATCTATCCCTGCAAAGCCTGACGCGGTCAAATCGTGGTGTTGGCGTCAACGATCTCCGCGATGCCTTGGAGGGCCGCGGTGGCATATCTAATCTCGCCCTCCCCCAGGGAAAAGCTCCTTCAATTGCAAGTCTTGGCCCTACACAGTCTGGGGCGTCTGGCGAGAGTGTCTTAGGGTTTCTAGGCATGTTGGATCACCGACCGAAGATGCGTGCGCCGAGTGGCGAAAATCCCAAAGAAGTGCGCGATGTGCTGGACAAGCTGGGCATTGGTGCCCATAGTGGAGCAAATCTGATCAAGGCCCCTTTATCTACTCGACAATCAGCGGGAACTAGGTAAGACCTGAATACAATCTACAAATTTTAAGCTGGTCACCAACATCAATTATTTGCAGATCTGTTTTGATACCCCCTTACAAAAACTAGGACTTCCATTATCATTCCTCTGTATCTTCTCGGAACTCAATTGGTTATCATTTGGAAGGAGAACACTAAGTGAAGCATATCTCAACCATACCATGCAATGAATCCAGCATTAGATTTTAATCATAGCGAATTATAGTGAGTAAATCACACTAGCATTAGGTCCATTGTCATTAGAAGTTTCCGTCCCTGATCATCGACCCTGCCGTGTTACATTTGTGGAGGATATTCGCCTGCGAGATTCTTCCTCTCTTTCGCGCCAGTAAGCAAGCTCAGCCTGGGCTTTGGGGTGGGTCATTGAGTATAGACTCTTCTGTAGTGCAAGGTATTATATATTTTCGGTTCTATTATGGGCCTATCGCTTACGCTCATGGCTTGCAGAAGGGTCTCAAACAGAGTAGACTGGAACGTCGCACTCTTCAATGGATCTGTTAATCGCTTCGATTGGTTCGTAATCAGCGCTGTGAGCTCTTGTCGAAGTCGGAGGAGACTGGAAACCCTTGTAAGTTGTAGAATCGTGATGTATAGCTGAATCTTGCGCACTTTGAAAAAATCATGGTCTCATCTTCTGTGTCCGTCAGAAGGATGAAGGACCAGAAAATGACAACGTAGCGGTCCGCGATCTGTCAATGAAAGTAAATAAATATAACACTATCGAGAGAACAAGCAAAGTAATTCTTACCGCCTGAACTACCGCATCGCTCGGCCCTGTCGCTCTGCGGAAATACCCTCCAGTAGCTGCCTCCGTTAACTTGTTCAGACTCAAAATGTGTTCCGCCATTAGTTTCTGAAACACCGGCCAGAACTGCATGCGCAGGCCAAACAGCCAACTCTCAAGTAGGGCACAGCCACGCGTCTGCACCTCTGCGAGCACGTTTTTCATCAGCCGTATCATTGTAAGCAAAGGGATTACGGGAGGAGTAGCTTCAAGGATTGAATCGGCGAAGGTCTGAATATATACTTATCAATGGTCATGATTTTTAGATCGATGAGCTGAAACTAACACTGACTTGACAATAGGTAAGTGTGGGCTCCATGATCTGTTTCCAGATAGTAGCTAATAGAGACAGCTCCTCTTTGGATATGTTGCGAGGCCCAAGCACAGCATTCGGTGGATCATTTGAGACAGAACGAGAAAGACTTTCTCTTCGACGCAATGGAGGGCTACCTACTGTTTCTGTCGCCAGACTTGTTCTGCGAGCATCGATGGCACTTATTTCTTGCGATTGAGAGAGAGAGTAGAAAGATCTGGATGATTCTGGCACAGGCACGTCTAGACCTTGCGACGGAGGCACGAAGAAGACAGAGATGAAGGTGTACTCCGCTGTCGCATTGTCCATAAGGACGAGTAACATAGAACGGAATAACGCCTCTAATGGTTCTTTCTACAAAAGAAGTCAATAGGCAAATATGAGACCAAAAGAGCCGTGTACTAACATGCGCTTTATTTTCTGCAAGATACGCTTGCACTACGGGCGGTCCATCAATCCTCGCATTCGCTAGTCGACTCTCATCTACTGTGTACTCCGCCTGAGCATCCGAATTCGCAATAGGTTCTGATTTTTCTGTTGTCCTCGCCTAGTATACTCTAAATAAATGCACTGAAATTAATGCCAAGACGAAATTAGGCCTCACCTTCATCCATCCCAAGCTGCGGGTATATCTACGGAAGCCAGTCTCATAATAAACGCGTGCCGCAACAATGTAGGAACGCTGGATTTCCTTCGCCACATCTTCCGCTTGGGTTTGTAAGAACTCGTACAGCGGGCGGTACTTAATTAGGACAGATGTCTGCAACACTTGCATGTTTGTCGTCATGCTTGTCCGCAAAGGTTGGATTAGCGAGAGAAAAAATACACGGATCTTCGTAGCCGCCTACACAAAAGAGTCATCATGAAAGCAGAGCAAAAATAATAGTACATTCTATACCACAATCCGAAGACCCTCCGTCACTTCCGAAAGGTCGCGAGCAGCCTTGACACGCTTTCGAGCATTTAGCGTGTTCAACCGCCGCTCAAAGTCGGGGATGACTGTCAGCCATGCCTCGTCTACGTCCGAATCTAATATTGTTTTTGCAAGAGAGGGTGGTACACATAAGTCGGAAAGAAGGCTTGCCAAGGGCTTCTCTATTTTCTGGAAAACAGGACAAACAACAGAGCAATAAAGCGCGTGGAAAAATGAAACAGACAGGACAGTAGTTGTTCATACCTTCCTTGACTTCAGCCTACTTTCTATATCCTTACTTCGGTCCTGTAGATTCGATATTTGCCCTGACACGGCCACAAGGTCCGTCTGGAATGTTGACAGAAACCCTTCAAGCGAGTCGAGGAGACCTATGCTTGTCTATTAAGACATCAGTAGGTGAAAGCGGCAGCATGACGCTTAGGTAAGTGTATACCTCGACTTGATCGTGCAGGTCTACATATTGCTTTGCATTATTCGTGTCTAATAGGATTCAGAAGGTGTAAAATCAGTATAGTTTTCAGTATGGGTCTTTTAAGCAGTTGCCACTCACAAAAGAACTTGTCTGAGTCGAACGTACTGCCCAGAACCTGGGAGTCTTCAATGTCATAATTAAGAAAGCATCAGACTTAAGGCAGCCGCGACAGCAAGTTCCAGCTCACTTTCAGCCACCATTCCACGTTTCTTGACGGTACGGTGATGCTATGTCCGAGTCGAGTCGGTTGTCGATGACTCGGACAGTCCTTACAGGATTGGTGGCGTACCACAACCAACAATCATTGATCGGCGTTGCCTTTTCCGAGTAGTTCGTGAGGGTCCATGGTATTAAGGCAAGTATCAAGTATTGCTTACAAGCTCCTAAACTCTACATAATAATCCACCAGATATTACCCGAATGCGACAATTGCTCTAATGTATGTAGGTGTATAGGATACAAAGGGTATCATCGGTACTCGTCAATCCTAAATGGCGTGATGAACTCATAAGTGTCCGCGTTGCCTCCTCTCTGAGTCTGAGTCTTCTCCCCCTTCCCCAGTGCCCGCCTGAAGAAACCTCCCACACCCCTCCTACCCGGAAGATCAACATCTGTCCCCAGCCCATCCCTAGAACCGGCCACTTGAGGATAAAAACCATCAACCATTTTTGCGAGCCGCCGCAAGCCGCCAGAGCTATCGCTCGCAGCGCGCCGTGAGGCCTCAAGCACTGAGTGCAGATACATTGCATAATCAGGAAGTGCCAGCGGTAACTTAGGATACGGCGCGTTAGCTGTCGCAGGAACCGTGAAGCATTTTGCGAGGTCGGAATCGCCAGCACCGGCTCGCAGAAGTGCGGGTAGGGGTGACGAGACATAAGAATAAGGAAATGTGCTAACGTCGCCGTTAGTGTACTTGAAAGCATTGGGGACTTGTGGGGGAACAGGAACGTCGATAGATAAGTAAACGATTGTAAGCCAATCATTGGATGCATGATGGACCTGGTATATTGGATAAATACATTTCCTTCAATAGACGTGAACAAAACATTTACCTTTACAAATTGCAAGACTGTCCTCAGCCGAAGCTCTGATTTTGCACCCGCGAGTGCCTCAACTGTCGGTTCAATTCTGCTTTCACTCAGCCGCGTTAAGAGTTTGAGTAGCTGTTTCCAGTTCGGTGCCTGGATGTGTAGTGGTGGACTCTTCCCGTAGGGAAGGGTGATTATATTCGGGATCGGGCCCTGCATAGGCAAGTGCGCGATAGACAATGACGGAGCATTGAAACCAAAAGCTGGAGGGCATGCAGAGAGTTGATGAATAGTCAATGCTTAGAAGGGGAATGTGAACCATGGAAGGAGATCACTCACAGACACCCATAAGTAGATCATCTTCAACCATGGGCGCTGATGATGGGCGGTCCGTCGACACTAGCTGCCCTTCATCTTGTTCGGTTGGGCTTGAAACGGACGATTGATCAGATTCAGAAACATTTTCTGGTGTTTCTTCAATTGAAGGACTTGTTGCTGCTATCGATCCAGAAGCAGACACTCGTGAAAAATCGTTTAATGACGTTTTTGGTTTCACTTTCGGAGAGGAAGGACTGGCTTCCGGAGAACTAGAATCGTGTAAGCCCTGCGCGGGGATCACGGTATTTAGCCGCGTGCTGTTTAGAACCTGAGGAAGCCACTTTGCTTCTGCAGCCCCACGATTCGTATCGCTTTCCATAGGCGAAGGAAGAGCTGCTTGCGCCGAGGCACTCCGTCCGAGTTTGTCTAGAGCTGAAGCACTACCTACTATAGAACTTGACTGAGCTGGAGAAGCGACGCCTTTCGGCGGGAGAGGACGCGACCCGTAACCATTCGTAGTTACGAAGGATGTGTGAGAATCTGGCGACAGACGCCGAGGCGTTGAAGAAGAAGAGAACGATGACGAACGCCCAGAGGTGAGCGAATACTGATAAGAAGGAGGGCGAGAATTTCGATTTATTGGCAGACTGGATGTGTCTGTTCCTGCATCTGACGACGACGATGACGATGAAGGCAATGAATGCAGGAGCGGACGCTTTGGCGAAGGAGAAGCCTCCTCGCGTGCGATTGAGCGCGCAAGCTCCTCGTCCATAGCCAATTGTTTACGCCGGAGTTCATCCTCAAGCATGATCATTTCAAGCTCCTGTTTATCCAATTCCTCTAAATTAATTTCTCCTGACAAACGCTCTTTACCTTTAACCACTCGATCGTTTTCGAATGAGTGTGAATAGTCTGACGACGCAGGCGTTTCAGTGAATCCTGGTGAAGAGAATGATGTTGATGACGGAGAAGATGAAGAAGCTGACAACGGTTCGACAATCGTATCGGTAGTCAGCAGTTGTGAACTTGTAGAAGTAAGCCCTTGTGTTGTCGTCGCGTCAATAGACGCCATAGATTCTTCTATGACACGAGCCAAGATGTCGTCGTCAGCTTCACTCCAGCCTGCAGGGCCAGTGTCCTGTATCGAAAGTTCCAGAGCACGAGCCACCAGTTCATCGCTGTCTTCAGGGGATAAAGGAGTTTGCGGTGTCATGAGAGGAGCAAAAGAATGCCCGGGCTCTGAGAAACTCTTCGGGGGAATCTCAGGCCTTGTCTGCCTAGAGGTTCCGGCCGAAGTACTTGTCCACAGATGAGGCTTGGGAGGCACCAGTGGTCTATCAAAGGAAGGAGGAGAGAGGGCGTAGGGATGGGCCACATAGTTTGTAGGTGAGATCATAGGAGTTGGCATAGGAGGAGGAGCAGTCTGCTGAAAGAAGAGCGAGCTCTCAAACGAGCCAAGCGTCTCACTAGTACGGGCGCGGGCGCGCGAACCAGGCATTAAGCTCGGAGGCAAGGCAGGAAGCCCAGAGTGTCCAGCCGGCAAAGGCGGCCGCGGGAGTGATGCGTACTGGGCAAGGTGCGATGGGTAGAATGACGGCGTGCTTTCATCCAAGGGCCCGCGGTGTGCTGCGGAATTGACATGCCTGTCGTCGCTCGGATACGCCCTCAACGGATGCGGCGAGGGGGCTGATTATGAGAGTCAGTCGGGCTGTTTTTCCTGTGTGTCTCTTGCACTGCTGTCGCGCGCGCGCACTCTGCCGCCTTTGCCGCATTGACGCACTGCATACACTCAGCATGCAGCACTCTGGGGCTGCAGAACGACAGCAGTGAAGGTCGAAGGCGGGACTTACNGGGGGCGAGTTGGGTTCATGGCGAAGAACGCCTTGTGGTAGTGGCATGCAGTCAAGAGCACAGGAGGCTCGCACGGCGCTGTTGGAAGGGAGTGAGCGCGTGGATTGACGCTCGCCGTCCATTCTGAGAGTTGGACGCGAGTGGCGCTCAAATTTATATACTCAAATTGCCTGATTCGGTCTCACTACTTAACGTGCGTGGTACCAGACTGAGTTTTATTTGAAAGATCAAACAAACGAATGTGAAGATGGACGTGGACAATGCTTGCTGGGGACAGGGATAATGGTGAATTGCGTGAGGGTCAGATATGGAAAAAGTAAAGTAAGAGCAAAGGAAGAGAAGACATGCATATGTGAGCTGTGGACCAAAAAAGAATGGAAACTAACGTGAAGTCGTGTCGAATGGAGAGGATGAGATGGTTGAACGGGAAAAAGAAAAATCATAAACACGAATGTTATCGCGCGGTGACGACACGAGTCGACGGTGCCCCGCCATCCTGTTGGGTCGCTGTTTTAAACCCGAGCTGGCGCATTACCGCCAACAGGTCTGCCTTTTGAACAGGCTTAGACAAGGATGCAGCGAAAAGCGTGCTCGCAGCGCTGTCCGAGCCACTGTAGGCGCTCACAGAAATAATAGGTACGCTGCTGTTCTTGTTTGTCGTACTCTTTATGTGCCGGGCAGCACTTTCTCCATCAACTAAGGGTATGCAGTCGGTATATGACGAGCTTAATCTAGAGGGAGGTCTGCTACTCACCGACAGGCATGTGGAGGTCCATCAAAATACAATCAAATTCTAAAGGCAGTCAATAGGTGAACGACGTCATTATGTCAAAAATCATAATAAACTCACTGATGTCTCCGTGCGCAACACTGATTGCCTCCGAACCGTCAGAAACGACAATCACGCGGCAACCAAGACGAATAAGCAGTGTCTCAATGATCTTGGCAGTGATGGGATTGTCCTCCGCAAGTAGACATGTTACTGCTCTGTCGTTCGGGTCGACATTGCGACGGAGATCCAATGACCCGGAAGTGGACGATGCTGACGTACTTGAATCAAACTGGGGAATATGCGAAATTGATGCAGGCCAGTGATCTGACCCTGAACCTTCGCCACTCGTCGACACCGACGCTGTCCTAAGACGACTTGGCATTGAATTACGTCGGGAACCGTCGTTATCGAGATGGTTCTGCCTGAACCGCTCTACAGCTCCGAATTCAGATGGCTTTCGTGAATGGTTATGATTAGCATGCGTTCCTGTACCCACACTACCCGGCGTAGAAGGTGGTACGCTCGCGCGAGACGGCGAAGATGCAATAGATGACACTGAAGTCGCAGGTGAAGGTGGGTTTGTACCTGAGGGTTTGCCATCCATCTGTGTCACCACGCTTGGTGGTTTCTTAATTCGCTGGGAGATACTGCGCCTATGCGGCTTGTAAATCTGAGCAGGCTCGCTTAGCGCATGCACCATTGGTGCCATTTGGTCTGTCTTCAATTTCCTGATTACATTGTCATTGGCTTGTTTCAGGACAGGCAAATTCTTGAAACTGAACGACCCGAAGTCATCTGACGACGGCGAACTAGCGCGGTGACCAGCAATTGGGAGGGGTCCAACCGTCGAAGCGCTATATGAGGACAGGCCAGGTGTCGTCGCCGACTGACCAACAGGAATGGAGTCATCCTCATGGAAAAGCTGCGGTGCTGCGCCTCGCAGATCAAAGTAATCAGTCGACTCTGGATCAGTGATTTGAGGGATAAATGCAGCTTCGCTCGTCGTAACCTTCACCCACTCGACTCCGTCGAAGAAATGGTGTTCCTTGACCTCAGCCGCTCCATTTGCTCCTAAACGCTTCGTCGTATCTACGGTTAGCAAGCGCTTCATGAAATCTAGCGCCTCCAGTGAGAAATCGATAAACTCCTCATGCCAATCAATATGTCCAGATAGGATGTTCTCGAATACTTTCTCTGGACTCTCCGCGTGGAAAGGTGGTAGTCCATACAGAAACTCATACGTTATGACACCAAGAGCCCACTAATGACAAATCATGTGTTAGATTCTGACAAAAGAGAAAATCTAAAAATTCTTACCCAATCAACCACCGCATCATCGCCACTGATACCGAGAATACTTTCAGGAGCCAGATAGTCAGGCGTGCCAACGAACTTCTGCTCTCCCGGCGGCGTACCCATACCCGGCGAAGTCGCGTATGATCGTAAATCGTTCGTGAGCTCTGACGCAAATGACTGGAGCGGGCTATCGTTAAGCTTTCCGGTGCGACGAAGGAAGAAACCAGCGAGGCCGTCGGAGCCGTTCGACTCGCTGATATCATCTGTGGGAGTGCCAGTAGAAAGATGAGGAGACGGTGCTAGCTGCGATGCGGAGCCATTGCCCAACCGTTGAGAGAAATACGAACCTCCCAGGATATCGGCAGATAACATCAATGGAGACGACAGGTAGGCTGAGTCCATTGAAGGAGGTCGTGAGCCCGGACTGTACCTGGCACGCGGCCGTGCGCGTTCAACATTGAGATCACGAGTCTGCCGTCCTAACAAACCGATCCTACTCAACCCGAAATCTGTTAACTTGAGGTGCCCGTGCTGGTCAATTAGCAAATTATCTGGCTTAAGATCTCTGCAATTAGGTTAGAAAACAACAAAAAGCAAATTTGAAAAGTGAGGGTAAAGTAGGCTCATACCTGTGGACAATTCCGCGTTCATGTAAGTATTCTAAACCTAAAACAACCTCCGCAATGTACTGCCTAGTCCATTCCTCGGGAAGGCAACCAAGAGACTTGATGAGTGCCGCGCAGTCACCACCATTAAGATATTCCATAACAAGATAAAGGTTCTCCTTACTCTGGAATGTGAAATACAACTTCGCAACAAAAGGCGACTCGGCTTGATTCATCAATATCATGCGTTCCGCCTTCACATTAGTGATCTGATTTTTCGCAATCATATCAGCCTTCTTGAGGACCTTAATCGCATAGTAATCGCCGGTAATACGTTTCTTTGCCAGGAATACGGACCCGAAGGCGCCCTTGGATATAGGTTTAATTATTTCAAAATCTTTGATACTTGTTGGCGCACTCTTCGATGACGGCATAACGGAGGGTATTCTAGGCGAAAGAGGCCCGCCGCCAGGATTTGCAACAGAGTTGGTATTTACAGTAGATAGGCGACGTGAACGTATACTTCCGCCGCCAATACTGTCCCGAGGAGTAATATGCGGCGAGATCGGAGGGGTAAGAGTGACCCGTGGCTCCAGCGTTTGAGACTTCTTACGGACAACGGTAATTATTTTGTCCTCAAGACTCATCGACGGCGGGCAGTTGTCGTTTTCTGAAGATGCAACAATGGGAGCAGCAAGAGCCAAAGGTGAGGTAATAGACGATGGTGTAGAAGAACGTGTATATTGATTCACAGCCTGATACGGACCCGGTGCGACAGGTGCAGGTGAACGAATGCTGCTGCTGCGAGAAGACGGCGTCGACGACGTTGCAGCTGAAGAGGCAACAGGCGTTGGCTCCGAGGACGAAGCAATGTGCGCTGATCGAGCAAACGTAGGAGCGTCACCAGCGAAGGCATACTCGGCTGTCGTACTAGCACGGTCGTCCTCAGTAGCGTCTTCAACGTCTTGCTCATCTGTCGCCTCATCCCCATAGTCCTCCTCATCTTCCTCTTGCTGAGTGAACTGTTCCATCTTCTCCTCCCACTCCTGCCTCACTTTCTCCGAATACCTGATCGTGTTCTGCATGCGAACAACATTATCCATCTTCGTCCGCATTAGCCGTTCCGCATCGCTTATAAGCCTAGATAATGCCGAATCGTCTGTGGTTGGTCTCGACCAGTTCCTGATCTGCGTGATCTTACGATCTGAACCTGGAGAAAGGAGACGTTGTCGCTCAATCGGTTCTTTGGCCTCCTCGTCTTTTAATGACGGAAGGGAAACCTCATACGCGACCTGGAGAATATCATCAAGTTGTTCCAATAAACGACGCTGCATCCTCTTCAGACTCGCCCGCTGCATCTTCGAGACAAGCGGAGGCCGGAACATCTGCAATGGATTGGACGAATTCGGTGGTGTCGTAGGAACCATGATAGGCATGCCACGATATTCTGGGATTGAAGAAGGCGACGACCGGTCAATAGCGAGTCGAAGCTCCCGGATAGTATTCCGCAGCTCGGCAATGGACTCGTTGCACTCCCCAATATCGGCATCGAATTTGTGCACGTCATTGCATGTCTCGTTATGTTTTTCGAAAAACCATTCCGGAATATTGTTCTCGCAAATGCGGCATAAAATGACGGCGGTGCTGATGGGCCTGGAAAAGGGGAATGTCGTACTCTCAGACTCCCTTTCAATGTTCTCGGCGAATGGAAACTCTTCCCGAATGATAGCACCGGCCTCAGACAAAATAGCATGCGACTGGTCGTAAGCCGGTAGACCTACGGGCTTGACGACCCACATAGTATGCGAAGGTTGACCATCGACTTGGTCGATCATGAGCATACCTTTCCCCTCCATCTCGCGATACAGCACGCCGCGGTTCGGCACGTCGGGCCCCGTCTCAATCTGCAACCTAAAACGAACCTCGATTGTATGCGAGTCATCAGAAAGAAGCTGCTGAGTTGCATCCTTAAACACACTCCAATCTGCAGGAGCCAATAAACGCGAGATCCCAGTACCAGCCACCTCTTGCGGGTCCGATCTGCACACACATCAAATTTAATATCAAAAAAAGGAATGTTAAAGTTTTGATGTGTCTGACGTACCCGACAACCATTGCCCACGCATAATTGATCCAAAGTAAGTGATCCCCATCGAGACTGAGCTCGATAACGATGTTCTGACTCTGGGCTTGCTCCGCTTGAAGTCGAAGACGTTCTGTTGCCAGAACGCGTGCCGATTCAGTCGTATCAAGTGGCTTCACAGGAGAGCGGGCGGTGTCCGTTTCCTTGAGGATAGTCATAGAAGACCTGCGAACTTCATCCCGAGCATGTCCAGGCTGGCTAGTATTTCGAGATAAACGAAGTCGATGCTCGCCATCTTGACTGAAAGACAGCTGTCTGTGACTGTCAGATTCACCTGTAAGGGCGCCCGTCGGCGTCGGAGCCGCTCCCGTCTCATCTGCAGGCTTCAGCAAGAAAGCAAATGGCTCTGCCTGTTCCTCGTCGTCCGCATCGTCAAAATTCCAGAATTGCTTTTCAGCCTCCCACCACTCTACTACGCGACTGAGGCTAGCCACAGCCAACAGCACCTGCACATACCAATTTCGACCGTGCCAATCCGGATGTTCGTCCCAGGCCTTTCCAATATACTGCACCCTTTGTACAAGTTGAGAACATAACTTGGGCTGTGCTGTAAGCTGAGAGATGGACATTTCAGTAATATCGGTAGCTACGCCAATGATCTCATATAGGGTTGTCATGATGGGATCGACGGGGTCATCCACGAGAATACGAGACGCTCGGCGATTTGGGCTATTTGAAACAGAATAGTCAGAAAAGCCGTGATGGAAAGAACCAGGTAGTGGGGACCGTGAGCGCGAAGTCGAACGGGAGCTCTGACCAGAGCGCGACGCGCGCATAGGGATGTGTATCGTGCGTGAGAGGCGTCGCGATACCCTATTACTTGTTGCCTGTGCATTGCGTGAAACGGGCGGGTTGGTATTCACCAGTGCACGACGTGGGCTCGTATCACCGGGCACGAGAGCTGAGGACGAAGCGCTCGCTTGGCCTGCAGACTTATCCCTGGGAAGCGTATTTTGACGTTGGAGAGAGGCAGGGCTAGATGAGACAGACGCTGTCAAAAGATAGTCCGGTGAAGAATTCCAGCGAGTCAGCGATATTGCCTGATGAATCTCTGGTGGGGACGCACGTTGACGACTATGGCGGCTGCCATCGAGCTCTGCATCGTATCCGCCATCGGAGCTTGCGTCGTCCGCCTGAAGGGAGCGAAAGTCACCAGGATTGTAGGGAACGGGTAAAGGCTCGGCGTCTGATTCTGTGGGCGAGAGATAAAAGCCGAATTAGAAATAGATCCATCATAACGAGAAAGAGAGAAAAAAAAAAACAAGTCATAGGTACTGACGATCGACATCGCCCTCTCTGAGCCTCTCCTCGAAGAAGGCGGTGATGGCGTTCGTGACGCGATGGAGGTCCTTGTCGCACTCCTGCTTGGCGGCCTTGAGACGACGAGTGACATGCCGCTTGATGAAGGGCATAGAGACGGTGTTCGAGCCGGACCCATGATTGCTCGAATTGGCCTGGGTCGCGATAGGCGGAAGGACGGTGTCTGGAGAGAAAACCAGCGGGCTCGGCGGCTGGCGACGCGGAATGATCGTGTCGGACATTGGGTAGAGCGTGCTGAAGAGCTTGCTCGTTTGGAGAAAATCGAGGAGATAAGAAGGGATGGTGTGGAGGAGACCGTTGAGGAAGCTGACGGAGGCAAACTTCCAGGACGGGTTGAGAGTCAGACTGGGCACATTTCCAAGGTGCACAGACGAGCGAGAAGGACGTAGAGATGGAGAGAGGGGAAGTGAAATGGTCGGCGGGATGTGAGTGTGAGAGAGNAGAGAGAGAGAGAGAGAGAGAGAGCAGGTAGACCCACCTTGGTGGAGACGCAGAGGGAATAGCCGCCGCCTCTGCGGCGGCATTGGCAAGACCCTGAAGTGCCTCTATTGGCGCGTTGAGCGAAGAACGAGGAAGGGTGTCCTCCGATTCATCGTCCGAGGACGGGGCTGTGCTGGGAACGATACCATAGGTTGCATACTTGTGTGGCTAGACAAAGGGGTGAGCAGAAGGCCGGAAAGAAGGAGAGAGGGGGAGAAGCAGACCGGAGGAGCGAAGCCGGGGAGCGGAGGGAAAGACTTGGGATGGCCGCGATGGGTTGGCTCGTCGCCCGCATCGGAAGGGTTGAAGATGTCGACGCTGCCGCGGGGAGGGCCGTTGGCGGGTAAATAGACGCCTTGGGAGTCGCGCGACGAGGCGGAGGAGATGCCTGGGGCGTAGCCGGGAGGCGGGGGCGGGGATACCTGGCCTTGGATGGCGTTGAGGATGCGGTCGAGCGAGGACTGGAGACCGATCATCTGGCTCTGCATGACCTATGGATGTGGAGTAAATGTGCAAGCATGCGAGAGAGATGCAATGGGGGACGTGCCAGAAACTGGCCCTCGAGGCGCGATACCCGTCTAGAAAAAAAAGAAAAAAAAAAAAAGAAAAAGAGTTAGAGGCGATGATAGCAGGACGAGGGACGGCGAAAGACAGACACACTCAATTGAAGCTGAAGCAAGGGCCATGTCCTTTTTTTTCTCTGGTTTTTCGAAGACGCATGGTGAGCCAGAGAGCTGGCAGCGACGGCAGGGAGCCTTGGAGGGAGAAAAGGAGAGAGTCAGAGAGGACCGGGCCGGGCG